>MDKI01155159.1:0-13225 GCA_005239505.1 Nicotiana paniculata | reverse complement strand
TGTGCAATAGCTACCATGCTTAGGAATACTTTCCATGCATGCATTAGAAAACATGTTTTAGGCTCATTTATCTCATCATCTTTGCCATACTCATGCCTCACTTAGAAATCATTTTCATAGTTAAATAACTATAAAAATGGTTGTTATAATGTTACTCTCTCTGCATCTTCACGATCACCATGTCTAGAAATCCTGTTTTAGGTTAAAAACATTAATCGCCAATATATGCATTAGAAATCATGTGCTAGGTTCAACAGCTTAACTACGCTTCTGTATTTCCTGTTTCGAGTCAAAAGATGTGTTAATAAGTAAATTCCGCCCTAAAATAATAATAGATTCTCATTTCTGAAAACGTTTGTGCATTTAGAAAAGCATGCGTAGGTTTGCATCATTCTACACCCTGTATGCATTTAGATATCCTGTTTTGTAGGAAACTCCATTCACATTAGTTTAAATACTCACTCCTTTACCACGATTAAGTCTAAACAGGATAACTTGAGTTTGTTAAACCCGCCTAGGCAAGCCTTAGGCAAGCCTTAGGCATTAAGTTTATTAAAACTCGGAAAACTATCTCTTTGTAATTATTGGCTAATTACACATCAGAATTCATAGTCTAGAACTGGTAAAAAGATTTCTTCTGAAACTCAGTAATCAGACTGCCCCATTACTGTATTCTTACTTAGACATCTTGCCTTAGGTTCTAAATTCAAAGACCTCTTTGTGTTTGAGTCGTGCTAGTTATGTGTATTAATTTGTGGAGGGATCCATGAGCCTCATATCTGCTCCTGTGTGTCCCCTATACTTGCAGTCCTAAATGTTTTATTTGTCGCTTAGAATTTTTCCTTTAAACCTAGGGGTTCTGCCTAGTACCTACCCTTTAGGATAGTAGTCCTAACTTTCTCCAGGACTGATAAGATGGGACGGGTAATAGCACGCAATAGAATCCGTGACCAACATACGCTTTAATTACCTTCACGTGGTGGCAAGGGTGGAATATGGATATGATGATCGGTGCGCTAATACCACGTGTAGCCCCTCTTCGAGGAGTGATTTCCGGGTATTGCATTGATGTGATCCTTATTACTTTAAACCTAGTATATTTTCTCAAATGTTTACTTCTAAGTTCTTTTAAATTTTCAAAAATACTTGTTTGAAATCCCCTCTTATGTGAGCCTTACTTGTTATTTGCTTATTGTTTGAATTCACGAAACCGTTTAGCCGGGACCCACAGTTGTGGATCCTGAGGGGTGCCTAATACCTTCCCCTTAGGATAACTTCAAGCCCTTACTCAATCTCAGGTAATGCCAAACTAGTTCATGATTTAACTACTCAAGGTTCCCTAACGCACCATAAAATCGTTAGGTGGCGACTATTCCTTTAACTTCTTCCTTGCAAAGGAGTTTGTCCCAAAAATGTCCTGAACCCGGATCTCCGCAAGGAAAAGAATAGGGAGCGCGACAGTCTCGGAAAAATATCAGGCGATCCGGTACCAGCTCCATACCACGGATCGGGCTTTCGCCATGGCAGTTGATAATACAGGCACGACTGGCGGAATTCTAGTTTAATTGCCATAAAATGCCAAAAAAGTAATTTGGTCATTTTGAGGTGTTAGTTATGGTTCCTTGGGTCATATTTGATGTCCCAGACAAATATCAGGCGTTCTGAAACTGGCTCCGTACCACGGCGTCGGGCTTGGGCCACGGCAGGCGATAATACAGGCACGAATGGTAGAATTCTAGTTTAACTCCCATAAAATGCCAAAAATGTAATTTGGTCATTTTAAAGCGTTGGTTATGGTTCCTTGGGCCGTATTGATGTCCCGGAAAAATATTAGGCAATTCGGTTCTAGCTCTGTACCACGGCGTCGGGCTTGGGCCATGACAGACGATATTACAGGCACGACTGGTGGAATTCCAGTTTAATTGCCATAAAATGCCAAAAAATGTAATTTGGTCATTTCGAAGTGTTGGTTATGGTTCCTTGGGTCGTATTTGATTTCCCGAAAAAATATCATGCGATCCAGTACCGGCTCCATACCACGGCGTTGGGCTTGGGCCACGGCAGGCGATAATACAAGCACGACTGGCAGGATTCAGTTTAATTGCCATAAAATGCATAAAATGTAACTTGGTCATTTCGAAGCGTTGGTTATGGTTCCTTGGGTAGTATTTTATGTCCCGCAAAAATATCCGGCGATTCGGTACCGGCTCCGCACCACGACATCGGGCTTGGGCCACGGTAGACGATAATAAAGGCACGACTGGCGGAATTCCAGTTTAACTTCCATAAAATGCCAAAAAATGTAAGTTGGTCATTTTGAAGCGTTGGTTATGGTTCCTTGGGTCGTATTTGATGTCACGCACAAATATCAGTCATTCCGGTAAGTTCTCCGTACCACGGCGTCAGGCTTGGGCCACGGCAGGCGATAATACATGCACGACTTGCGAAATTCCATTTTAATTGCCATAAAATGCCAAAAAATGTAATTTTGTCATTTAGAAGTGTTGATTATGGTTCCTTGGGTCATATTTGATGTCCCGGACAAATATCAGGTGATCTGGTACCGACTCCGTACCACGGCGTCAGGCTTGGGCCACGGCAGGCGATAATACATGCACGACTTGCGAAATTCCATTTTAATTGCCATAAAATACCAAAAATGTACTTTGGTCATTTAGAAGTGTTGGTTATGGTTACTTTGGTCGTATTTGATTTCCCGTACAAATATCAGGTGATCTGGTACCGGCTCCGTACCACGGCATCGGGCTTTGGCCATGGCATGCGATAATACAGGCACGACTGGCGGAATTCCAGTTTAATTGCCATAAAATGCCAAAAAATGTAATTTGGTCATTTCGAACTGTTTGTTATGGTTCCATTGGTCGTACTTGATGTCCCGGACAAATATTAGGTAATCCGATACTGGCTCTACACCACGGCATCGGGCTTGGTTCACGACAGGTGATAATACAGGCACGACTGGCGAAAGTCCAGTTTAATTGCCATAAAATGCCAAAAAATGTAATTTGGTCTTTTTGAAGTGTTGGTTATGGTTCCTTGGGTCGATTTGATGTCCTGGACAAATATCAGGCGATCCAGTATGGGCTCAGTACCATGGCGTCGGGCTTCGGCCGCGACAGGAGATAATACAGGCACAACTGGCGAATTTCCAATTTAATTGCCATAATATGCCAAATATGTAATTTGGTCATTTCGAAGCTTTGGTTATGGTTCCTTGGGTCGTATTTGATGTCCCAAAAAAATATCAGGTGATCCGGTTCCGGCTCCGTACCACGGGGTAGGGCTTGGGCCACGGAAGGCGATAATACAGGCACGAATAGCAGAATTCCAGATTAATTGCCAAAAAGGCCAAAATATGTAATTTTGTTATTTTGAAGGATTGGTTATGGTTCCTTGGGTCGTATTTGATGTCTCGGACAAATATAAGGTGATCCGGTACTGGATCTGTACCACGGCGTCGGGCTTGGGCCGCGGCAGGTGATAATACAGGCCCAACTGGCGGAATTCCAGTTTAATTGCCATAAAATGCCAAAAACGTAATTTGGTCATTTCGAAGCGTTGGTTATGGTTCCTTGGGTTGTATTTGATGTCCCAGACATATATCAGGCGATCTGGTACCAGCTCTGTACCACGGCGTCGGGCTTGGGCCATGACATGCGATAATACAGGCACGACTGGCGGAATTCCAGTTTAATTACAATAAAACGCCAAAAAGGTAGTTTGGTCATTTTGAAGCATTGGTTATAGTTCCTTGGTTTGTATTTGATGTCCCCAACAAATATCAGGCGATCCTTTACCCGCTCCGTACCACGGCGTCCGGCTTGGGCCACGGCAGGCGATCATACATGCACGACTGGCGAAATTTTAGTTTAATTGCAATAAAATGCCAAAATATGTAATTTGGTCATTTTGAAGCATTTGTTATAGTTCCTTGGGTCGTGTTTGATTTCCCAGAAAAATATCTGGCGATCTGGTACCAGCTCCGTACCACGATGTCGGGCTTGGGCCACGGCAGGCGATAATACAGGCACGACTGGCGAATTCCAGTTTAATTGCCATAAAATGCCCAAAATGTAACTTGGTCATTTCGAAGCGTTGGTTATCGTTCCTTAGGTCGTATTTTATGTCTTGCACAAATATCAAGCGATCCGGTACCGGCTCCGTACTACGGCGTCGGGCTTGGGCAACGATAGACGATAATACAGGCACGACTGGGGGAATTCCAGTTTTATTGCCATAAAATGCCAAAAAAAGTAGGTTGGTCATTTCGAAGCGTTGGTTATGCTTCCTTGGGTTGTATTTGATGTCCCGGACAAATATCAAGCGAACCTGTACCGGCTCCATACCACGGCGTCGGGCTTGGGCCACGGTAGACGATAATACAAGCACGACTAGGGGAATTCCAGTTTAATTGCCATAAAATGCCAAAAAATGTAGGTTGGTCATTTCGAAGAGTTGGTTATGCTTCCTTGGGTTGTATTTGATGTCCCGGAAAAATATCAAGCGATCCTGTACCGGCTCCATACCACGGCGTTGAGCTTGGGCCATGGCAGGCGATAATACAGGCACGACTGGCGAAATTCCAGTTTAATTGCCATAAAATGCCAAAAATGTACTTTGGTCATTTAGAAGTGTTGGTTATGGTTTCTTGGGTCGTATTTGATGTTCCGTACAAATATCAGGTGATCCGGTACCAGCTACGTACCACGACATCGGGCTTTGGCCATGGTATGCGATAATACTGGCACGACTGGCAAAATTTCAGTTTAATTGCCATAAAATGCCAAAAAATGTAATTTGGTCATTTTGAAGCGTTGGTTATGGTTCCTTGGGTCGTATTTGATGTTCTCGACAAATATCAAGCGATCCTGTACCGGCTCCATACCACGGCATCGAGCTTGGGCCATGGCAGGCGATAATACAGGCACGACTAGCGGAATTCCAATTTAATTGCCATAAAATGCCAAAAATGTACTTTGGTCATTTAGAAGTGTTGGTTATGGTTTCTTGGGTAGTATTTGATGTCCCATACAAATATCAGGTGATCCGGTACCGGCTTCGTACCACGGCATCAGGTTTTGGCCATGGCATGCGATAATACAGGCACGACTGGCGGAATTCCAGTTTAACTTCCATAAAATGCCAAAAAATGTATTTTGGTCATTTGGAAGCGTTTGTTATGGTTCCTTGGGTCGTATTTTTTGTCTCGGAAAAATATCAGGTGATCCGGTGCCAGCTTCATACCACGGCGTCGGGCTTGGGCCACGACAGGCGATAATACAGGCACGACTGGCGGAATTCCAGTTTTAGTTGCCATCAAATGCCAAAAATGTAATTTGGCCATTTTGAAGCATTGGTTATGGTTCCTTGGTTCGTATTTGATGTCTGATGGGTGGCTATAATTCTTGGTTTAAAGCATTATGTGCCTTACATTTTATGTGCGTTAATGATAAAAATACACGTCGTATGTGCATAATGGAGTCTATTTCATGTGTAGGTGATCTGGAGATGGAAGCCGAGCTAAATGGATGCATAAACGTCAAAAATATGCTCAAGAGTCAAAAAGGAGTGAACCGGGCTATAGCCGGGAGTTTGGACTATAAAGCCTGGTGTCACCAGGCGTTTGGGGGCGTTTGGCCCATAACGCCAGCCTTGGCCAGGCGTTTGGCCTGTAACGCCTGGTCCCTGATCCGGCCCAGTCCGAGTTTTGAAGGTTTTAAGTGTTTCCCGGTTTGACTAGAAGTATCCTACATGTTTAGGGTTTGTCCCAAAACATATAAATAGACCCAACAACACAGCTTTGAAGGGGGGATGCCATTTTTGGAGAGAAGATACACACGGGATCATTAGGAAGCGAAGGATTTCTCAGTTTTCTTCATCTTATTCTAGTATTTTCAATTTATGCAACACTTATGCAATTGTTTGATTATAGCATGATTGGCTAAACACCCATTGTTCTGGGGTTGTGGTTTATCCATGAATATTGTTATTTGACATTAATTTAACCTTGAATATAGTTCACTCAATATATGGTTGTTTCTTCAATTTTATGTTTAATTGCCTAATTGTCTGGCCAACAATTTGGTCCTATATACTATCTATGTTATGCTTGGGAAAGCCGTATATAGATTAGAGAAGAATTGAAGAGAGCGCGATCTTAACCCTTCAGGGGAGCAAATTTGTGGCTAGGATAGGAATATACCTAGTTACCGTGCTTAATTAAACATCGTAATCTTAGTGCGTTCTAATAGATTAATTTCATAGGAATATAGGCGTTAATCTATTGAGAATAGGCGAGTAGTGCTTCGGGAGAAGGCTATGAGAGCATTTATCGATTAATTAGCAACCATGAGTGAATTATATGAAGGGGAGAGTTAATTAGAATGCAATACGAGTGGTGAATTGATCACAAGCCTGGAATATTTGCCTCTACTGAATACAAAACAATACTCTCGTTACTCGATAATTAGTTAGTTCGTAGAATCGTAGTATAAATTAGTTACATTCCTGGATTTTATTTTGGCTTGATTAAATAACAATTAGAGTGCAGCAAGTACTTTATGCAAGTCCTTGTGGGTTCGACATTCGATTTAACATTATATTACTTGCTACGACCACGTATACTTGCGTGTGCGTTTGGGACCAACAAGTTTTTGGCGCCGTTGACGGGGACTTGAATATAGACTACTTTCTAGTTTTTGCTTTAATTGTTTATTTCACTGAGTCTAACGTCACGTGATTTTTGCTCTAATCTCAGGAAATTCGATTGAATGCGTAGGGTCAGAAGCCAGGACAGACTTGACGGCTTTGATTCCGAACCTGAGAGAACATTTCATAGGAGGTTCCGAGAAGCAAGAGATACAGAATATTCAGGACCTCATCCAATTTCCTGTGAACATGGCAGAGGAACAACACATGGTTGTTCAGGAGGTGGCAATGCCTAGTATTGCTAATGTTACCTCCAGCATTGTGAAGCCCATAATCACTAGGCACTTTGAGCTGAAACAAAGCATGATTCAACTACTTCATGTAAACGGGCAGTTTATGGGTCTTCCACACGAAGATCCACAGCAGCACATTCTGAACTTCTTGGAGATTAGAGATACTTATATCACTAACGGGGTCACGCCAGATTATGTGAGGCTCATGCTTTTCCCATTCTCTCTATTGGGCGAAGCAAAGCGATGGCTGAAGGCGGAACCAGCTAATTCCATTACAACATGGAACGATTTGGCGAGAAAATTTCTGGCAAGGTTCTTCCCTTCGGGAAAGACTGCAAAGATCAGGAGTGAGATAGTCTCCTTTAAAAATAAAATGGGTGAAATGGAATTCGACCAGTCGTGCATGTAATATCGCCCGCCATGGTCCAGGCCGGACGCCTTGGTATGGAGTCGGTACCGGATCGCATGAAATTTTTCCGGAACATCAAATACGACCCAAGGAACCATAACCAACGCTTCGAATGATCAAGTTACATTTTTCTTTATTTTATGGCAATTAAACTAGAATTTCGCCAGTCGTGCCTGTATTATCGCCTGCCATGGTCCAGGCCAGAAGCCTTGGTACGGAGCCGGTAGCGGATTGCATGATGTTTTTCCGGGACAGTAAATACGACCCAAGGAACCATAACTAACACTTCGAAATGATCAAGTTACATTTTTTGGAATTTTATGGTAATTAAATTGGAATTCCTTGAGTCGTGCCTGTATTATCGCCTGCCATGGTCCAGGACAGACGCCTTAGTACGGAGCCGGTACCGGATCATATGATATTTGTCCGGGACATCAAATACGACCTTAGTAACCATAACCAATGCTTCGAAATGATCAAGTTACATTTTGGTATTTTATGGCAATAAAACTGGATTTCTGCCAGTCGTGCCTGTATTACCGCCTGCCATGGTCCAGGTCGGACGCCTTGGTACTGATCCAGTACCCGATCACATGATATTTCTTCGGGAAATCAAATACGACCCAAGGAACCATAACCAACGCTTCGAAATGATCAAGTTATATTTTTTGGCATTTTATGGAAATTAAACTGAAATTCCTCTAGTCGTGCCTTTATTATCGCTTGCCATGGTCCAGGACGGACGCCTTGGTACGGAGCCGGTACCAGATCGCATGATATTTGTCCGGGACAGCAAATACGACCCAAGGAACCATAACCAAGGCTTCGAAATGATCAAGTTACATTTTTGGCATTTTAGGGAAATTAAATTGGTATTTCGCCAGTCGTGCCTGTATTATTGCCTGCCATGGTCCAGGTCGGACGCCTTGGTACGTAGCCGGTACCGGATCGCATGATATTTTTCCGGGACATCAAATACGACCCAAGGAACCATAACCAACGCTTCGAAATGATCAAGTTACATTTTTCGTCATTTTATGGCAATTAAACTGGGATTCCGCCAATCGTGCCTGTATTATCGCCTGCCATGGTCTAGGCCGGACGCATTGGGGAGCCGGTACTTGATCGCATGATATTTGTCCAGGACATCAAATACGACCAAAGGAAGCATAACCAACGTTTCGAAATGATCAAGTTACATTTTTTGGCATTTTATGGCAATTAAACTAGAATTCCGCTAGTCGTGCATGTATTATCACTTGCCATGGTCCAGGCTTGACGTCTTGGTACGGAGCCGGTACCGGATCACATGATATTTGTCCGTGAAATCAAATATGACCCAAGGAACCATAACCAACGCTTCGAAATGATCAAGTTATATTTTTCTGAATTTTATGGCAAATTAAACTGGAATTCCGCCAGTCGTGCCTATATTATCGCCTACTATGGTCCAGGCCGGACGCCTTAGTACAGAGCCGGTACAGGATCGCAAGATATTTCTCTGGGACATCAAATACGACCCAAGGAACCATAACCAACGCTTCAAAATGATCAAGTTACATTTCTTGGCTTTTTATGGCAATTAAACTGGAATTCTGCCAGTTGTGCCTGTATTATCGCCTGCCATGGTCCAGGCCAGACGCCTTTGTACGGATCCGGTACCGGATCGCATGATACTTGTCCGGGACATCAAATAAGACCTTAGGAACCATATCCAACGCTTCGAAATGATCAAGTTAAATTTTTTGGTATTTTATGGCAATAAAACTGGAATTCCGCCAGTCGTGCATGTATTATCGCCTGCCATGGTCCAGGCCGGACGCCTTGGTACTGAGCCGGTTCTCGATCACATTATATTTCTCCGGGATATCAAATACGACCCAAGGAACCATAACCAACGCTTCAAAAATATCAAGTTACATTTTTTGGCATTTTATGGAAAATAAACTGGAATTCCGCTAGTCGTTCCTGTATTATCGCCTGCCATGGTCTAGGCCGGACGCCTTGGTATGGAGTCGGTACCGAATCGTATGATATTTGTCCAGGACATCAAATATGACCTTAGGAACCATAACCAACGTTTCGAAATGATCAAGTTACATTTTTTGGAATTTTATGGCAATTAAACTTGAATTCCGCTAGTCGTGCATGTATTATCGCCTGGCTTTGTCCAAGATGGACTCCTTGGTATGGAGCTGGTACCGGATCGCATGATATTTTTCCGGGACATAAAATACGATCCAAGGAACCACAACCAACGTTTCGAAATGATCAAGTTACATTTTTTGCCATTTTATGGCTATTAAATTGGATTTCCGCCAGTCGTGCCTGTATTATCGCCATCCATGGTCCAGACTGGACGCCTTGGTATGGAGCATGTACCGGATCGCATGATATTTGTCCGGGACATTAAATTTGACCCAAAAAGCCATAACCAACGCTTCGAAATGATCAATTTACATTTTTTGGCATTGTATGTCAATTAAACTGGAATTCCGCCAGTCGTGCTTGTATTATCGCCTGCCATGGTCCAGGCTGGACGCCTTGGTATGGAGCCCATACCGGATTGCAAGATATTTGTCAGGGACAGCAAATACTACCCAAGGAACCATAACATACGTTTTGAAATGATTAATTTACATTTTTAGCATTTTATGGCAATTAAATTGGAATTCCGCGAGTCGTGCCTCTATTATCGCATGCCATGGTCTAGGTCGGACGCCTTCGTATAGAGCCGGTACCGGATCGCATGATATTCTTTCGGGACATCAAATACGACCCAAGGAACCATAACCAACACTTCGAAATGATCAAGTTACATTTTTTTCATTTTATGGCAATTACACTGGAATTCCGCCAGTCGTGCATGTAATATCGCCCGCCATGGTCGAGGCCGGACGCCTTGGTACGGGGCCGGTACCGGATAGCATGATATTTCTCCGGGACATCAAATACCACCCAAGGAACCATAACCAACGCTTCAAAATGATCAAGTTACATTTTTTGCATTTCATGGCAATTAAACTGGAATTCCACCAGTCGTGCATGTAATATCACCCGCCATGGTCAAGGCCGGACCCTTTGGTACGGAGCCGGTACCGGATCGCATGATATTTGTCCGGGACATAGAATACGACCCAAGGAACCATAACCAATGCTTCGAAATGATCAAGTTACATTTTTTGTCATTTTATGGCAATTAATCTGGAATTCCTCTAGTCGTGCATGTATTATCGCCTACCATGGTCCAGGCCAGACGCCTTGGTACAGAGCCGATAGCGGATCACATGATGTTTTTCTGGGACAGAAAATACTACCCAAGGAACCATAACTAACGCTTCGAAATGATCAAGTTACATTTTTTGGCATTTTATGGCAATTAATCTGGAACTCCTCTAGTCGTGCATGTATTATCGCCTACCATGGTCCAGGCCGGACGCCTTGGTATGGAGCATGTACCGGAGCACATGATATTTGTCCGAGACATCAAATATGACCCAAAGAACCATAACCAACGCTTCGAAATGATCAAGTTACATTTTTTGGCATTTTATGGCAATTAAACTGGAATTCCGCCAGTCGTGCCTGTATTATCGCCATCCATGGTCCAGGCCGGACGCCTTGGTACGGAGCCAGTACCGGATCGCATGATATTTGTCCGGGACATCAAATACGGCCCAATGAACCACAACCAACACTTTTACTTGATCAAGTTACATTTTTTGGCATTTTATGGCAATTAAACTGGAATTCCGCCAGTCGTGCCTGTATTATCCCCTACCATGGTCCAGGCCGGACGCCTTGGTACGGATCCGGTACCGGATATAATCATAATTTGTCCGGGACATCAAATACGACCAATGGAACCATAACCAATTCTTCGAAATGATCAAGTTACATTTTCTGGCATTTTATGGCAATTAAACTGGAATTCCGCCAGTCGTGCATGTATTATCGCTTGCCATGGTCCAGGCTGGACGCCTTTGTACGGAGTCGGTACTGGATCGCATGATATTTGTCCGGGACATCAAATATGACTCAAGGAACCATAACCAACGCTTCGAAATGATCAAGTTATATTTTTTTGAATATTATGGCAAATTAAACTGGAATTCCGCCAGTCGTGCCTATATTATCGCTTGCCATGGTCCAGACCAGACGTCTTGGTATGAATCCGGTATCGGATCGCATGATATTTGTCCGAGACAGAAAATACGACCCAAGGAACCATAACCAACACTTCGAAATGATCAAGTTATATTTTTTGGCATTTTATGACAATTAAACTGGAATTTCACCAGTCGTGCCTATATTATCGCCTGCCATGTTCCAGACCGGACTCCTTGGTACGAATCCGGTACCGGATTGCATGATATATCTCCGGGACAGAAAATACGACCCAAGGAACCATAACCAACACTTCGAAATGATCAAGTTATATTTTTTGGCATTTTATGACAATTAAACTGGAATTTTGCCAGTCGTGCCTGTATTATCGCCATCCATGGTCCAGGCCGGACGCCTTGGTATGAAGCGTGTACTGGATTGCATGATATTTGTCCGGGATATCAAATATGACCCAAGGAACCATAACCAACGCTTCAAAATGATCAATTTACATTTTTTGGCATTTTATGGCAATTAAACTGGAATTCCGCCAGTCGTGCCTGTATTATCGCCTGCCATGGTCCAGACCGGACGCCTTGGTACGGAGCTAGTACCGGATCGCATGATATTAGTCCGGTACATCAAATACAACCCAAGGAACCACAACCAATGCTTTTAAATGATCAAGTTACATTTTTTGGCATTTTATGGCAAGTAAACTTGAATTCCGCCAGTCGTGCCTGTATTATCCCCTGCCAAGGTCCAGGCCGGACGCCTTGGTACGGAGCCGGTACCGGATAGCATGATATTTTTCCGGGACATCAAATACGACCCAAGGAACCATAACACACGCTTTGAAATGATCAAGTTATATTTTTTGGCAATTTATGGCAATTAAACAGGAATTTGGCGAGTCGTGCCTGTATTATTGCCTGCCATGGTTCAGGCCGGACGCCTTGGTATGGAGCCTGTAGTGATCGCATGATGTTCTTTCGGGACAGCAAATACGAACCAAGGAACCATAACTAACGCTTCGGAAGTATCAAGTTACATTTTTTGGCATTTTATGGAAATTAAATTAGAATTCCTTGAGTCGTGACTGTATTATCGCCTGCCATGGTCCAGGCCAGACGCCTTGGTACGGAGCCGGTACTGGATAGCATGATATTTTTCCGGGACATCAAATACGACCCAAGGAACCATAACACACTCTTCGAAATGATCAAGGTACATTTTTTGGCAATTTATGGCAATTAAACTGAAATTTCGCGAGTCGTGAGCCTGCCATGGTTCAGGCTGGACTCCTTGGTATGGAGCCGGTAGAGATCGCATGATGTTTTTCCGGGACACCAAATACGACCAAAGGAACCATAACTAACGCTTCGAAATGATCAAGTTAAATGTTTTGGCATTTTATGGAAATTAAATTGGAATTCCTTGAGTCGTGCCTGTATTATCGCCTGCTATGGTCCTGGCAGGACGCCTTGGTACTGAGCCGGTACCCGATCGCATGATATTTCTCCGGGACATCAAATACAACCCAAGGAACTATAACCAACGCTTCAAAATGATCAAGTTACATTTTTTGGCAATTTATGGCAATTAAACTGGAATTCCGCCAGTCGTGCCTGTATTATCCCCTGCCATGGTCCAGGCCGGACCCCTTGGTACGGAGCCGGATATCATATTTTTCCGGGACATCAAATACGACCCAAGGAACCATAACACACGCTTCGAAATGATCAAG
>MDKI01033831.1:0-15426 GCA_005239505.1 Nicotiana paniculata | reverse complement strand
TTGAATACAGTTAAATACAGTGAATATATTGAAAAAGTAGAAAAAACTAAAGATAGTGAATACTATGGAATACATCGAGATACATTGAATACAATAAAAATAATGTATTTTTTTCCCTTAACCCCTGAATCTCAGTTAAATACAGTGAATATATTAAAAAAGTAGAAAAAACTAAAGACAATGAAATACAAAGAGATACATTGTATACAATAAATTTAAAATATCTTTTCGCTTAACCCCTGAATCATCATCCATAAGTTTTCTTCTCTTTTACGCATCAGGAAGTATTGATTCTTTCAAAAATTTCTCAAATTGGGCTTGTTTCGATGTCGGGTAACCCTCTTGTGAGTTGTTGAATCAGCTATTAGAGATGAAATTTCGAGTTTTCTGGTGAAAGCATAACAATGGTGATTATTTCTAAAAAAATAGTAAAGAGAATCAGAAGAATAAATGTACAAGCAAAAATCTAACAACTTTAACACTTATCACAACTTTTTGGAGCAAAAAAAATTGAAAATTTCGCGAGACAATGGAGATGAATCAGTGGAGAATCGTGGTTGCATTCATGAAGAAGAGACTGGCGTTGAGAGATTGTGGAGAGAGATCTTGGTTTCTGAAGTTGTATACTATATGGTGGTCTTGTGAGAGAAAGAACAGAAAGTAGGAGAGAGAAAGATATTTCCTTTTTTAAAATTCATTTACAAGCGAGTCTTTTAAGCCCAGTCCAAGTAAGCTCGTGGCCCATGAGGCTTGACCGAAGCTGGATTGGACCGGCCCGTGGGCTTAATAAACGTATTTAAATATGAATATAAAAAGTATAAGGAACTAAAAATAACAAGAAGAATAGTTCATTCTCAAACTGGTAATAATTTTTATGTTAACTTAAATATTGTTGTTCTTACTAGTTTAGTTATTTCTTAATGTTTAACTAATTAACATTGCATGTAATTATAGATTTAGATGAAAATGAAGATGTTAAGACATCTTTGTTTCACAAGGGGATTCAAATGTGCTTGATGAAGATGATTTGTTGGTGTTGAATGCCATGAACACCTTGAAAGTATTTTTGAGTAGTTTGTTTTGAGTATTCACTTTTAATGAATGAAATATTGTCTTTTTTATGAGTTATATTGGACGATCAGGAGGTCACGGGTTTAAGCCGTGGAAACAGCCTTTTGCAGAAATGCAGGGTAAGACTGCATACAATAAATTCTTATGGTCCGATCCTTCCCCGAACTTCACGCATAGCGGGAGCTTGGTGCATCGGGCTACCTTTTTTCATATTAGACGACCACAAAGTATTTTATTTTCTAAAGAATAAGTTCAGATTAATATGTAATACACTAACAATATCTGAAGTTAATGTATCTTTACATATTATAACAAGTTATTTGCATTCCTTTCCATGATCAACCTAACCTGAAATTCACTAAAGCATAGGTAAAAAATGGAAGCTAAGTTGGAGCTTAGCTATCTCAAACTTTTTGCTCCCACCAACCAAATAATGAAAATAAATTGACTATGGGAAATATTGGTTCTTCTTTTTTTTTTTTTTTTTGGGTAGTGAAAAATATTGGTGTTACAAAGTTTTATTACTCTCTATTGATTGGCTGAAAGAGAAAACAATCGGGCTTAATTTGCCTCCCTTCAAAACTTGTATACCAAAATAGAAAAAGTAAATTTTACGACTTTCTATTCGTTTATCATCTTTTGTCTTTGTATACGATTAAAGCTGGGCTCACCCGATTTTGTTGATTAACCGAGACTAGGATAGTAGATCAAGGATCAGCCCCGTATTATATATGTTTAACCAAAAAATAAGATTTTTAGTCAAAGCCTATTTTAAGAAGAACTCGGGTTACTGATAACCAAATAATTTCTCACTTTCTCAGTGATTCATTTAAAAGGAAATAAAATTAGTAAAAAATAAGAAATAGTAGTTGATTGTAATGAATAAACAAGAAAAGTGAATATATTTTCTTAATACTGAGAATGTGTCTTTACAAATGAGATTCTCTCCTCTTATATAGGAGTTTACAAATA
The DNA here is from genome assembly GCA_005239505.1 of Nicotiana paniculata. Lineage (NCBI taxonomy): Eukaryota > Viridiplantae > Streptophyta > Magnoliopsida > Solanales > Solanaceae > Nicotiana > Nicotiana paniculata. The sequence continues at coordinate 13,383 of MDKI01033831.1, read as the reverse complement.
TAACATTTCCTCCTATTTATGGCGAAATCATTATGAGCTTTAATGGTATTAATTGACTGTTATGATTGTTAATCGCAACTGTCTATGAGGATCTTGTAACGATTCTGATTCCCCTTCCTCATTAATGGTAGATTTGTGAATCTTCCTTTTTTCAGTATTGATTCATTCCGCTCGTGCCTCTTCAAAGACTATTTTTAGATTCGAGCGCTAATTCTCCATTATCCCGTGAGTGTTTTCCTCGTACTTATTATGCTTTATATTTCTTTTAAATGAAATATGCCAGTTGTCATCTCCAGTGGCAAAGGCAGGAATTTTTCTTAGGGTGTTCTAACTTAAGAGACGTAACAAAAATTCATGACAAAGGGTGTTCAATATATGTTATATACATCTAAAACCTAATATTTTACCTATATACCCAGTGTTATTTTCCGACGGTGGGTGGTAAATTGACTACCCTTACCCTAATGTGGCTTCGCCCGTGGTCATCTCCTCATTTTTCCACGTATCATGCGTTCTCAGCTAAATAAAATTTTACGTGTACCATTTATTTACCACCAATACAGATAGTCCCCCACTTTCTGAATATTCTACAATTGAATATTCGGGAAGTGGTATATATTTATGGCGGGAATTCTTTGCCGCCGTTTCCCAAGCACCATTGTGTTTTCTTCAGAACCAATGCGTCGTATGTCACTTCCATTTAATGCATATGCCACATGGCTTCTGATGATTGGTTCTGTGGCTTCTTAATATTTTTAGGGCTTTTCTGCAGCTGCGTCAGTCACGAAGTGACGGTTTCATTATGACTTCATCATGACTTACTTTATATGATGGTAACTTCTTCTTATAAATACCTCATATGTCTTAGGTCTTACAAAAACCTTCACTCTACCGTACTTTTCTTCTTCGTTCTTCCTTCTTTTCCAGCTCATATTCTTCTGTTAATTCCTTATACAATCATGTCTTCATCAACTTCTGATCTTCACAAAGTAGTAATTATTGATGAACTTGCTCCTTCATCTGCTCCTGTTAGAAGTAGAAGAGGAGGCAGACTTTGCAGTTTAGGTTCACTGTCCATTCATGGTTCTTCTTCTCAAACCAGTACCCCTACTCTTCTTCTTCTAGACCTAGGGCTTCTTTAACCCTTAGATCTTCTGCTAGGAATAAGGAATCAAGTGAACCTATACGTGAACCAACGGTTTATGAAATAGTACCGTAGGAATTTTCTTTCTTATCTGATCGTGAAACTATTAGAAATCAAGTTTCTTCTTTAGCCTCTCATGATAGTGCCGATCTTTATCCTACCCAAATTACCGTTGGTTTAATTTCTCTTGTTCGAAGAGAATTCTACTGGAAACCTGACTTCCCAGTTTTAGTTCCTGGTTTAAACTAAAGAATAACTTCATATCAGGCTGGTTATTCCTTTTTTTATTCATATCCTTTCACTTTAGGATTTAGACCACCTATTGACCCAGTAATTATTGAATTCTTCCGCTTCTTTAATGTATGCCCAGGACATATCGGTTCTGTTGTTTGGAGGGCTGTTGCATGCCTTCGTTATCTATTCAACTTGGCTTCTCCGCCTTTCACCTTTAAACACTTGCTTCATCTTTACTCCCCTAGATTATTTTGTGAAGGGGTTTTTTCTCTCGTGTCCAGAAGCAAAAAGGTATTGGTTAGCCCTAAGGATGATAGAGACCGTGGTTGGTATGCCCGTTTTGTTGCTGCTCCCACAAGTGTTTTGGTAGGTGAAGAGAATATGCCCTTTCCAGAAAAGTGAAATTTTGCACGTAAGTATTTTTTCATTATCTTTTCTTATCTTTCTTGAAAAAAGAAAAATTAACTCCCGTGTCTACTTTTTCAGCAACGATGGAAGCTTTTTAGGAGATTCCTAACTTCCGTGCTTGGGTATAAAAGTTGTTGTCAGTTGCCCCCATGGAGAGAAGGTCTTGGAAATACCTTTCGCAGAGGTTTGAATGGAAAGTCAAAACACACAGTACTTTTTCTGTTTAATTTTCTTCTTCTCCTTGTGTTAACTTAGTAGCTCTTTACCTAACTTTTTTCTTTTGATAGGATTTCCTACTCGTGATCTCAGTCCCGCGACTATTTCTTCTACAAGAATCTCTGTATCTCTTGCTCAAGAGAGAATTTTAAACTCTTCATCGAAAAGAAAAGTTGACGGAACTTGTGGCTCTGAAGTTGAAGATGAACATGAAGAGGGTTCTTTAGTGCACAAGCCTCAAGTTAGGAGGCACGTTATTTCTGATAACGAAGCTACCCCTCCTCTAAGTTCAGACCCTTCCAGACTTTAGATGAGCCCGAAGGTGCTACATTAGTGGTTTTCGATGAAGAGACAAATGTTCCTTCCCATGATCCTGCTGATAAATTGTTTTCCCGTGGTTTTGATAATGAAGTCTTTGGTCCCGTTTCTGAAGAGTTTCCACTTGCTTCTCTTCCAGTGTCAGTCCCCATTCGTTTTGGTCAAGCTGATGTATGGTTGAAACCTTTGCTTGGACCAGTGGAGAAGGCAAAGTTGGAGAGTCACAGTTCTTTGACTTGGATGAATGATATTGTTCATTCATCACCGAAAGTTCGAGTTTTTAACTTTACTTTTTTTTCTTGTGGTTGTTGTCTTTTGTTTAACCACAAACCCCTTCCTTTCTTTTCTAGATCAATCTAATAGGAACAGAGCTTATGAAAAGGATTGTCCATACTGAGAAACAAGTCATTGATTACCGTACCGAAGCTGTCGACTGGAAGGAGCGATTTGAGGGTCTTCAACTGGAGAAGAAAGTTTTGGCTGAAGAAAAGAATGCCTTCGAACAACAAGCGAAGATGGTTGCGGTTGAGTTAGCAATTGAAAAGGCTTCTTCAAGTCAAGTTGGCAAAGACAAGGATATACTTGAGTCTTCATTTGTGGAGCAGCTTTCTAAAGCACTGAAGAGATAAGGAGTTTGAAAGAACTTCTTAACCAGAAGGAGACTTATGCCAGAGAGTTAGTTCAAACACTTACCAAAGCTCAAGAAGATCTCCGTGCCTCTTCTGATAAGATCAAGTTATTGGAGAGATCTCTCGCCCCTTGCATTTAAAAATGCTTTAATATTTCGTGTTTACAACATGTACCTCGAGAACAGAACAGTGAGGTCGATCCCCTTCCAAACTTGGGGTCATCGGTCGAAGATGACGAACTTAACTCTGGGACTATCGTACAACTCTCGAGATCAGTGATCGAAGAAGTACACGCCGAAATAAACTCCACAAGTCTAACCTGGGATTGGAGAAATAAATACATAGAATACCTAAAGAACGAGAAGCTCCCATCAGATTCAAAGGAGTTGAGAAATCTACGCACAAAGGCAGCACGATTCACTTTGCCTAAGGATGGAATTCTGTTTAAGAGGATGTTTGATGGACCATTGGAAATATGTTTAGGACCAGGAGATACCGACTATGTCCTACGTGAAATTCACATAGGCATTGTGGAAATCATTCTGGTGCCGAATCATTGGTTCACAAAGTTAACACAGCAGGGTACTACTGGGTCGATATGGAAAAGGATACAAAAGAGTTCATTCGAAAGTGCGACAAATGTCAAAAGTATGCGCCAAGATTCATCAGCCCGATGAGCAACTCCATTCGGTCTTATCCCCTTGGCCGTTCATGAAAAGGGGAATGGATATCGTCGGCCCTCTCCCCCCGGCCCCATGTAAAGCTCAATTTATTTTATTTATGACTGACTGTTTTTCTAAGTGGGTTGAAGCATAGGCTTTCGAGAAAGTCAGAGAAAAGAAAATCATAGACTTCATTTGGGACCACATTATATGTCGATTTGGGATGCCTGCCGAGATTGTGTGTGGTAATGGAAAGAAATTCATCGGCAACAAAGTAACTAAATTTCTCTAGGATCATAAGATCAAAAGAATTTTGTCGACACCTTATCATCCCAGTGGGAACGGACAAGCCGAATCGACCAACAAAACCATTATCCAAAATCTTAAGAAGAGACTGACCGAAGCCAAAGAAAAATGGAGAGAAATACTGCCTGAGGTTCTTAGGGCGCACCACACAACATCGAAGTCTAGTACGGGGGCAACACCGTTCTATTTAGTCTATGGTGCCGAAGATTTTATCCGGTCGAGGTCAGGGAACCTAGCCTCAGGTTTTGATATGCAACAGAAGAATCGAATCACGAGGCCATGAATACAAGCCTAGAATTGTTGGACGAAAGACGCGAGGCCTCCCTCGTTTGATTGGCCGCACAAAAACAGCAGATCGAAAGGTACTACAATTGAAGAGCCAATCTTCGACATTTTAAAATCGAGGACTTGGTGCTTAAAAAAGTCGCCATCAACACTCGGCGAATGAAGGAAAACTGGGTCCAAATTGGGAGGGACCGTATCAGGTCCTCGACATCATCGGAAAAGGACTCTACAAGCTCGACACGATGAACGACGAATAATTATCGAACAGTTGGAACGCGTTGCTCCTAAAATGATACTACTGCTAAGGTACGACTCTTCCATTTTAATTTATATTTTAAACTAACCATTACTGGTGTTTGATCAGGTACGACAATGGATTCTTCAACACAAAGTCTTTAGGTCTGAAAGCACGCGTTGCACTCTTTTTCCCTTAGAACGATTTTGTCCCAAATGGGTTTTCCGGCGAGGTTTTTAACGAGGCAACCATTGATCGTGCTAACTTAGAACAATTCAACAGTATCTGAGGGTTCTTTACAATCGACCTCGAATACTGGGGGACATTACTCTCGAATCTAAACTTTGTCGCAAGGAAATTACTTCATGATAGCGGGGTCACGATAGGTAAATTTGGAAGGGCCAAACGGTCAAATGAACCCCGCCCATATAGGTTGCTCGATCCCTGACATCAAACATGTACACATGTATAATCATCTATTAAGAGAAGTATTTTTTCTTGCCGATATCTCATGCCTTAGAAAAATTTTCTACTTTACAATTTCATACTCTTGACCTGTTGTGTAAACAGGATTAAGGGCCGATCATAATTGAAACGCGAACAACTAACCCACACTCGGGGACTGCCGTCCGAAAAATAGACAACATCGAATTATTAAAACTTCGAGACCATAAGATCTTAAAGGCAACTCTCGATTTTATAGGCCACGGCCGCCCCACTCAGGAACTAAAACTTCGGGCAAGCTCGAAGTGAAATGGGAAAATAAGCCCAAGAGGAAAGTCTCGAATTAAAAAGGCTATGGACAAACTAACACGGTTCAGAGACATCCGAATTCTGTAATAAAACAGGCCTTCGAATATTTTCATAATCTGGTTAAAAGGGCTACCCTCGACAAAATCATAAAAGGCTTCGATAATATCAAGCCTTGAAAACTCAAATGAGTACAAAATTATTCAAACTCTCGAACAATTCCTTATTTCATGATAAGGCATTACAGATTTTTACAAGTACAAATGATAAAACAATTTCAAGTTGAAAAGGGGAGAAAACCATAAACAATTCTCCTTACAAAGGCCATATCGGCCTAGTACAAAAGCCTAAGGGCTATTTTTCTCTTTTGAGTTTAATAGATTGTCCTTGCTCAAATAAAACCTAAGGGTTACATTACTTTGAATTCGAGCAAGCACTCACTCGATCGTAAAAACTATACTAGTTCGATTTCGGTCAAATTGCCTAAACCTCGAACCTATTAACACAATTTCGTAAGGCATAAATGAAGAAAAAATTTCATAAGGCAAAAATGAAGTAAAAGTTTCACAAGACAAGACAGAACAGAAAAAAGATTTTTATATATATCAAAAATTTATTTACAAGGGCGACATGGCCCGATCAGGATTCTATACAAAATTCCAAAAAGAAAGATCCTAAGTGCCTAATCTTCTCCAGGAGCAACATCTTCACCCTTGGGGTCTTCTCCACTCTCGGATCCACTCATGCTCCCAGAGTCATCATCATCGGGAGAGGCCAATGCTTTGGCTTCGGCTTTAAGCTCTTTTGCATTTTGATCTTGATAATAAGATCGAAGGCACGAGTGTGGATCTCCTCAAGAGTGTCCCTTCGAGATTGGCACTTGGCATGCTCGGCAACCCAATATGCTCGAACATTATCAATATCGACAACTTCCTTTGCTCGAGCTTGAGCGACTTCGGCGTTGGATCGGTAAACGGCCACAATTGCCTCAGCATCGGCCTTGGCCGCCTTAGCCTCAGATCTGGCCACTGCAAGTTCCGTGACTAGTTTCTCCTGATCAGAGGTTTTTGAACCCAACCGAGTCTGGAACTCCTTGATTTTCTTGGCTTGCACCAAGTTTTTCTCTCTCATGTTCTGGAGTTGGTTTTCAGCCGAAGATATCTGAGCCCGAGTAGCCTCTTTCTCTGAGGCAAGGTGGTCCATATTTTGCTTCCATGCTATGGTTTTCGCCTTCACCGCATCCACTTATTCCGGAAGTTACTCGACTATCTCGAGCTTCTGTAGGACCTGTGGGATCGCACTATTAGCCGTCACGCCCGAACCAATGTCATAAACTTGTAAGATTCTTATTACCTGCTCGGTCAGGTCGATTTGTTCTTTATGAGCCACATCTAGCTCAGCTCGAAGGCCCTTTGCTTCCTCTTTTTTCTTATCACGGAGAAGCTTGAGGGAATTTTTCTCCTCAGTGAGCCCTTGAATTTCGGCCACATATCGGCTCAGTTCCTCTCGAAACCTAAAGAAAGCTTCATGATGAAGCACTGAGGCCTACACAAATAGAAGAAAAAGAATTAGGCAAAAAAAGAAAAAACACAAGTATAGAATCTGGTATGGACAAAGGGAGTTGGGGATTACCCGATTCAAAGCCTATTGGGCTCATTAAAAAGACACGGTGCTCCCTCCTCGTCCATCAAAGTCTGGTCTTCCTCCTTGGCCAGACTCCAAAGATAACTATCCACCCCTACGGGGGCGACAAGAACTCGTGCATCCTCCGGGATCGAGATAATGATTGTTCATCTGCACCCGGGGTTAACGCTAGGGGCCGGAAACTAGATAATCAATCTGAAACTCGAGGAAATTCACCTGTGTCCTTCCTCGATACCTCCAAGTCACTCAGGCCAGTGGCATCGTCGACCCCAGCAAAATAACCACAAAAAGGGTCTTCCCCTCCATGGGCTTCTTCTACTCAAGGAGTCTTCATGGTCCGATCCTCCCGAATAAATTCCTTGGAGAATTAAGGAAGCGACGAGGAGTCTCTAATTTCTATTGCCCCAAGTGGGTCTCTTGGGGAGTTCTCTCCATCTCGAAGAGACTCAAGACCAGCCTCCACAGTCACTTCCGCTGCCTTCTCACCCCGAGGTGAGGAACCTTCGGCTCCAGTCGGCTCAGGGACTCCAATTGAATCCCCCTCTTGGACCCCGTCAGATCGAGGCAGAACATTTCCAGCTTCGACTGATCTGGTGGCCTTTTGACCCTCGGTATTAGCTCGTGCTCAAGCCACCAGACTGGAATTATCCTCATTTTCTTATTCTTCTTCTTCCACCTCTCTTAGGAGTTGAACTGACTCCATGGACAGGGGGATCACATTCTTCTTAGGCTTACGAGTGGCTCCCTTCTTAGGCTATGGCCCCTCGGAGGTCGAGGTTCTTTTCCTCTTACTCTCCTTTGTCGGCTTCGGGACAGGGAGTGAGGTTTCTTCTTCACCGGACGAGGGCCTCATAGTTGCATCTTTCCCATGACCTGCAAAAAATGGAAAACCGAGTAAGCTCAGAGAGGAATTTCAGTAAATCGTTAAGTATAAGAACGAGACTTACCTTGGTTTTTAGCCTCCCACCGGCCCTTTAACAAATTACGCCATGTGCCCTCATCATATGTAGATGTCGAGACCAGGCTCCTGACCCAACTCTCGAGGTGAGAGACTGCACTCGACATCCAACAACAGCTACACCTAGAAAAATGCCAATAAGGAAAAATGAAGAAGTAAAAATGACAAACAGAAGCTAATAATGGAATCATACTTACGTTTTATATTCCACCTCTCGGGAAACGACATGCTCTCAGCCGGAATCCGGTTCGAGGTCTTCACTCAGACGAACCGACCCATCCAACCTCGATCTTTGTCCTCATTTATGCTCGATATAAGTGTCTTGGTAGCCCAGTGTTGAAGCTTTATTATCCCACCTCGGTAGAGTTGGGGGCTATATAAACTTATAAGGTGATCGAAGGTGAAAGGGAGCTCGTTTATTTTTCTCACAAAAAATCGGAGCAATATTACAATCCTCCAGAAAGAGGGGTGGATTTGTCCGAGGGTTATTTGGTACTTTCTGCTAAGTCAACGGTGACTGGATCGAGGGGATCCAGCGTGAAAGGGTAAGTGTAAACACTTACGAACCCTTCCACGTGGGTAGTGATATCTTCTTCAGGGGCCGTATCACGACCTCTTTATTTTCCCAATTACAGTCCTTCTTCACTTGTTTGAGGAAACTCTTGGATATCGAGCATATGTATCTCAATACCCGCTCGCATCGATCGGGGACCGATGAGGTTTTCTCGATCTTAAAATCAGAACTGGTGACGCACCCCCCGGGAACACACTCCTCAGGGCGTGGCTCCGCCGTTGTTTTCTCGCTGGCCGACCGAGATGAGGAAGCGACCTCTTTTTGTGACACAATCTTTGACGTTTTTGCCATTTGGTTTCGAGGACAAAGAAGAATGAAGATGATAATATTTGGTGTTTTAGAAGGGATCAACAATGGAACTCAAAGACTTGAAAATGAAAAGCTTAAAGAATGCAGAGAGCTTTGAAGATTGGAGTAGAAGAGATTGAAAGTAAAGTTTGAAAGAATGGAAAAGGGACATATTTATGGGTTTCACGGCGACGGTTCAAACAGGTAGTGGCCGACCATCAACTGACCACATTAAATACCCGGGGAACTGTATCGACGAGATGTTTCGGTCACCTCTGTCACTTACATCATGATGATGACATCATGACAAATCGGGGTAAAAGATCGATGACTCAATTCGTTTCTTGTCGTTACACTCCAAAAATCAAGGGGACTATCTGTATACGGTTAAAATCGGGCTCACTCGATTTTGTTGATTAGCCGAGACCAGGATGGTGTGCTGAGGATCAACCTCGTGTTATATATCAGATCGAGACATGAAGATGCGGTACCGAGCTCGAGATTCGAAGCACCAATCGAGATCGAGACCAACAATGATCGAGACCGAACAATATGGACATCGAGAAAGACCGAAGATAACATACTGATGAAAGGCTGAGATATCCGTGACTGGTCGAGGACTGGCGAAAATATCAGAACAGATCAAATCAATAACGGTTATCTAGCCAATCATAGGATTTCCTTCTGCATTTAGAATTGTACCATAAGTAGAATTCCTCTACTATATAAATAAAGGCTCTAATCATTTGTAATCATCCAACTATCGCATATCAAAGTAATACAACACTTTTCTCTCTTAAATTCTCTAGTTCTTCAGTTCGGTTCATATTTCTTAACTATATTTTCAGCCGGTTCGAGGGCGATCTAGCTCGAGAGTCAAATTGCATTGCTATACTGGTTTGCTTTATCTTACAATCAATTTCTAGCATTAATTATCATATTTGTCAATTTGTGCTAGGTGAAATCACATATCCTTAAAACTACTTATAAGTTTAATTGTTATCCGATTTTAAGGGTAAACAGTCTCATTTCCAAGAAAAGTGTATATTTCTCTTGGATAAAAGAAGTACGGAGTATAAGGGTGTGTTTGGTATGAAGGAAAATATTTTCGAAAAATATTTTCTATGTTTGGTTGGCTTAAATATTTTGGAAAATATAATCCTCATGACTCATTTTTCTTCAATTAGAGAAAAATATTTTCCCTATCAAGAGAAGGAAAAATATTTTCCAAAACTTTTTTGTCAACCTTTCCAACCCTATTCCCCATCACTATGTATTAACCCACCTCCCACCCCCACACCACACCACCCCCACCCCTACCCCTACCCCTACCCTAAATTAAAACATTATTAATAGTACTTTCTTTTCATGTTGTAGATATAATATTTTTTATTTATTTCAACAAATGATAATTCTTTTTATGATATAAAATTATTGTTCTTTTAATTTTAACAAAAGAAGTATTTTCTTTTCATGATGTAGAAAAAGTATTTTCTTTTATTCAACAAAATGGTGTAGTAAAAAGTAATTTCTTTCATTTCAACAAAAAAAGTATTTTATTTTTATGATATAAAAAAGTATTTTCTTTTATTGCAACAAAATGAGTATTTTCTTTTTATGATGTAGAAAAAGTATTTTTTTTCAATTCAACAAAATGAGTTCTTTTTTATCATGTTGTAGAAAGAGTACTTTTCTTTTTAAACTAAAAAAATAATATTTTCTTTTTAGTTATGGAGCACAAATTTCAAAGTTGTTTTTGCATAAAAAGTAAAATAACACATTAGTTCCTTTGAGTTTGTGTGAATTTTTGGAAGAATAATTAAATTCCTTAAAAAAAAATAGAGTCCTAAAAACGTTGGGTATTTGGAGGGGGAAGGGAGCACAGGAAATATGGGGACTTGGGGTGAGAAGAGTAGCATAAAATATTATTTTCCTAAAAAAAATTCTACTCTCTAACCAATACTAAAAGATATTTTCTAGAATTTTTTTTTCATTAAAACCAAACAAGAAAAAATAAATAAAAACCACTCATTTTTTGCATTCATAAAAAACCCTTTTTCTTCGTATCAAACACCCTAATTTCCATCAAATAGTCTATTAATTAGTATTTCTAGTAAATTTGTGCGTTGAATTTTTCTGAGGCAGAGGCAATGATGTTCAAGTATGATATTCTACGGCTTTTTAAAATGAGTGACCTTTTTGCTTTTGAAATGAAACTATTCTTGATTCTAAAAATCGAAGCTACCAGATTTTTAGGACAAATTTGATGGTTGAAAAAAGGTAATGTCAATTTATCCATACAAACCTAAATGGGGTTCTTGCTTCCTAAACATTTTATCGAAGCGCATAGGTGTTTCATAAAAATGTACCCCCTCCGTTCATTTTTACTTGTTCAGTATTTTAAAAATAAATTTTTTATTTTTACTTATCACTTTTACCATATCAAAAAGACACAATTTTTTTTTCCTGTTATACCTGCTATATTATTACTCATTTCAAGTTATTTTCTCAAATCCATTAAAAATATACATCAATTAATATAGGAATCATGATAAATTATATACTTTATTTATTATTTCTTAAAAGGTGCGCAAAGTGAACAAGTAAAAGCGAACGGTATCTCAATCCTTATATCAAAAGGTAACGTGGAACTAACTTTGTGCTCTTTGGTTTAAAATGGAATGTTAAGTTACTTATAATGTAGTTTCCTCAAGATCATCACTACAGGAAAATGAAGATACGACGATAATTGTTAAATGTCATATTGAGCTTCTTAAATGTCGCAAATTTATTTATCGACACTTATTTTATATTTACATCAAATATTGTAAATTTTAATGTTGTTTATTTTTTGATATTTAGATAAATGTCGGTAAAAATTATATGACATTTAGTTTACGATACTTAAGATAATGTCAATAATAAATTTACGACATTTATTTTACGATATTTAGGTAAATGTCAGTCAGAAATTTACAACATTTACATTTAACTTTTAAAAAATATCAGTAAGAAAATTTATAACATTTATGAAAATGAAATGTTGGAAATTTTAATACAAAAACAATTAGTGACTTTTTTTTACAACTTTCTAAAATGTTGTATTAAAATTTCCAACATTTAGATTAATGTCGCTACCAAATTTTTTAAATATTAATAATAATCCTCTATTTAGTATAACACTTTACATTCAATTTGTACATCCACAAATTTCAACCTTCAACTAACATGAAATATATGTAAAACAAATGCCTTTTAATACTATAACTAAAGAACAAAGTAGCAATCTAAGATACAAATAGATGATGCAAAATTAAATGATTTGTTCTCAAGTAAAACTCAAATCTAACTAAATCATTATAATCACTTTAGAATAAATTCGCAACAGCTTTTCGAAATCACTTTTCCATGAGTCAAGCTTTTTATTGTCAGTAATTCTCCTTCAAAAATGCTGCACAAAAAAAAAATTATTACTATAATATAAAGGAAATTCTTTCCTCTTCGATTATAACAAATTATGATACCAAAAAATAACAGATAGGGATTCGAAAAGATAAGTATACTGTATAATGGGTATAATAGTAGCAACTGAAAAGAGAAAAGAAAGAAAATAAGGCAACAGAAAAGAGAGGAACAAGTATCTTATAATTTTTCGAACGTACCCATTTTTTCTTTGTGCGTGCCTATTTCACTCATTTAACCCTTCGTGATTGTGTTAACATGAGGAGAAATATTAGATTAGTTACTTTGATAGTTTACAAAAATCAATTTTTAGCAAATAAGACGAAAAATACTTTATTAAATATACTACGGTAGCTACGAAAAATACTTTATTAAATTCTTATAGCCGAGGTAGCTCTTATAGTTGAGGTAGCTTTTTGAACTTCTACCTCAACCCTTTATCAAAATCCCTTTCCTCAGCCTGAGACTGTTAATAATACGGATGTTTACATACTAATTGCTTTGCAAACACTCACAATATCTCAAAAGTAATTACCAGAATATTTGTTGCCGATACTGTTTTAAAACAAACTATTAGAAAAAACAGAAAATCAGTAGATGATAGGAAATATTCCGAGTCCACAATTTCCTTGTGCGTCCTTAAGGAATTTTAACCCCTCACAAGTTTTCAAGGTAATGGATTAAATCCTCCCAGGATGAAACGGAATAAACCTTCCTGCAACAGTGGCAATACTAATTGCAGGATACCAACGAACTCAAAGAACGGTGCAAAATCACACTTACGATTTTGAGAGAGAGACTGCGAAGTAGAATGCAGTATTTTTTAGAAGGAAATTCTCGATTTTTTTCAGTGAGTGAAAAAGAAGTCATGCCTTGGAATTTATCGATCGATCATTTGCCAAATCCGAAGCCGAAGCCGAGCCGAGCGACGATGACGGCGCGAGCGTTCATTCTTTTCAACTCCTTTTAAGAGCTCTAAGAAGTGATTCTATATTTATACACATAAGTGTAGTTGTCTTTCACCAATGTGGTACAGAGTTCATGACAAAGCTCACTTGATTCAAATTTTCATTTTCCTCCATTTTATTTTCCACCATTTTCCAATTCACACTCCTTGTCTTTAAAGCTCAATGGCTTTAAAGTCCAACAATCCCTCACATGATGGGGAATGGCTATAACAAGAATGATCATAGATGAAAGCTGTGTAATTTGCAAGTAAGGATTAATTGCATCTGGATAAGTAGGTTTTCCTTTGAACTTTCCGTAGTGA
>ML343205.1:0-32111 GCA_005239505.1 Nicotiana paniculata | reverse complement strand
GGGGGGGGGGGGGGAGAATTCCCCCTCACAAAGTTAGAAAGGAGACTTACCTCGCTCTAAAATACCATAACCGGCCTCCAAGCCCTTCCGATGACTCAAATCGTCGCACAACGCTCCGGAACTATCCAAACAACGACAAACCAAGAAAATATACTCTAATATTTGCAACAATTCCAAATTATATAATTTCCCAACTCCGCTCAGTGAAATGACCAAAATTCCCTCGGGCCCACGTGCCCGAAATCCGAAATTTCTCGAAGATAAATTCTACCCATAGCTTTACTAGTTCAAATATACAATTTATTCTAAATTCCATGCTCAAATTCGTGGCTAAAAATCCAAATTACCATTTTCTAGGTTTTTTAAGATTTCTCAATTTCCTACCAATTTCCATGTCTAATTCCATGCATATACTGTATTTAACTTTAAAAACATGAAGAAATTACTTACCTAGTGATGCTTGATGGAAAACCCCTCTTGAATCTCCTCAAAATCGCCCACATCCATGAAATAAATGAAGGAAATGGCCAACATTTCGCATATAAATTAATCTGCCCAGGCCCCAATTTACTCTCTGCGTTCGCATACCCCCGAACGCGTTCACATAGCTTCCTCGAGCCAACACTCCGCGTTCGCGGTCCCCTCCCCGCGTTCGCATAGGACAAAGGGCCCCCAGGCCCCCAGCTCCCCTTTCCTCTACGCATTCGCACACCTTACCCCGCGTTCGCGTAGAGATCACACCCCAAGCCACCGCGTTTGCACTCCCTTCTCCGCGAACGCACACGCCAATCCAGCATCCCTCAAATTTCCTTCTATGCAATCACACACAAGGGACCACGATCGCATAGCACACCAGATACACCAGAAGACAGCAGCAGCAAAGCAGAGAAAAATGGTTCGAAATTGCTCCGAAACACACCCGATGCCCCCGGGACCCCGTCCAAATCACACGACTCAGTCCCATAACATCCCACTGACTAGCTCGAGGCCTCAAATCACATCAAACAATGCCGAAATCACGAATCACACTCAAACTTTATGAACTTTGAAATTTCAAACCTCCACATTCGATGCCGAAACCTATCAAATCACGTCCGATTGACCTCAAGTTTTGCACGCAAGTCATATTTGACATTACGGACCTGCTCCAACTTCCGGAATCGCATTCCGACCCTGATATCAAAATTTTCACTTCCGGTCGTATTTCTCAAAAATCTTCAAATTTCTATCTTTAGCCAAATGACTTCAAAATGACATACGGGCATCCGAATTAACTTCCGATCTCGCTCCTAACTCTGGAATCACCATACGAAGCTATTCCCAGGATCAGAATCCCAAACGGACATCAGTAACTCTTAAATGCCTTACAACCCAAATTTATGAAATTCTTCTAAAATGCTATCTTCCATAATATACGACGAAACGCTCCTGGATTATCGAAAACCTGATCCGGACATACACCCAAGTTTGAAATCATCATACGAACCTACAGGAATCTTCAAATCCTGTTTCTGAGGTCGTTTGTTCAAAATTCCAATCTTAGTCCATTTCTCCTACTTAAGGCTTCTGAAATGAGAATTTTATTTCCAAATCAACTCTAAACTTCCCGAAATTAAATTCGACCACACCTACAAGTCATAATACTTGAAATGGAGCTGCTCATGACTTCAAACCGCTGAACGACGTGCTAGAGCTCAAAATGACTGTTCGGGTCGTTACATGTGCTATTATAAATAGTTTATATTTACTCTCCGTTATACTTTTTGCCTAAATATACCCTTACCATTAAGAAAGTTATCAAATATAATCCCATTCTAACGGAGCTCCACTGTGGCATGACATTTGGATTTTTGAATGAGGTGGACACCACATGACATGCCATCTCACCACTTTAACCTTATTTTACCCTCCGCTATATTTTCCGTCTAAATATACCCCTACTATTAGCAAAGTAAATACATTTGCCCTTATCACTTACATTTGTCCACACAATGGTTGAGAGTCCCCTAGATTACTCCAACAACCACAATAGGTTGTCAACAATCAGCCATAATTTTAGAACGATTATCTTGTGATGACAAATTAGAAAACTTACTAATAATTATCTATAATTTCTCTCTTTGAACCCGGAAAGGGGATATGTTTCTGTATGTGCCGTTACACATATTTATCTCTTATTCTTTTTTTTTTCTTTTTTGCAACTATTTTCTTATAAACAGCTTTGATATATATATTTCTATGGGTTCTTGTATATTTTGGGGCGTGAAACTGAAAATCTAAACACTATAATAATAACTGACATCAGAGAGGACACGACTAGCGAGTATTTGTTGGGTTTTTACTAATGGGTGTGATCGGAAAGGGAAGACGCGCCTCTTGAATTGCACCTCTTCATCTCACCCTTTTATTGTTTATAAATTTAGAGGTTTGGCTCATTTTTCATACATCGAAAATTTAAACTTCTTTCATTTTCCTTGAATTATTTTTCCAAAACAAAATATAAGTGTCATGTGTGATTTGTTCCGCTTTATTGTGTTCGATGAAGCACTGAGTTTGAGGTACCGCTACACCAATGTGGATAATTTGTTCTATCCTGGATGAAAATAATCCTAAACCTCGGGTACTGGAAAGAGATTAAGTTCCTTAAGGACACACTGTGAATTCAATGGGCTCGAATTTAATTTTATCCTTCCTATGCATTTCCGTTTCTCTTTTACTTAACGGAATTTTCTGTTTTAAGCAAAAAAATTCAATAATCTTAAGGAACATAAGGAACTATTTTGAGTTGATATTATCGTTGATTGTGAAAAATCATAGCGGAAGTCTTCTACGAAGAAAAAGGAAGAAGGTGCAAAAAGAAAGAAAAAAAGGGTTTTACATTGAAGCACCGTTTGGTAAAAATTTTTTGGGTTCAAATAGCTGTCACAACTTAGCAAGGGAAATCGATACTGCAGTATTAAGGAGGTGAAGTGAAGAACTAAAGAAATTTGTGAATTATGCTAATAATGCTTATAAATATACGAATTGCAACTCAAAATTTTAGAGGCAAAGGATTGAAAGAATGAATCGGTTAAGAAAAGAAATGGACTTTCTCCAAAATTAGACCAAAGGATGTGTCTGATCATCCCATTTCTCAAGGTTTATTTTAGGTGAATATAATGAAGGAGATTATAAACCTGGTAGCCATGGCAAAGATTGCAGACTGCAACGACATTCTAAGTTGGCAACAAAATCGGGTTCTACTTCTTTACTCTACTAATTGTTTAATTATCTGCCCTATGTGATTTATGATTTTTATTTCTAAAATATTAGGGTAGCTACTTATTATGTGATGATCTTAAAATACATACTATTGGCATGCTAATGATTATAGTAATATATGGTTTAACCGACAATTTTATTATTCCATTTACCAAATTAAAATGATTTGTTGATATAGGTTTTGGTAGCGTAGAGTATTTAAGGTTGTAAGTATGAGTTAGGCTTACATCAATCCATACAAATTATTAAGTTTCTCATTCTCTAAATTCTCCCGGCATATGATAGAGTGAACTAACATGCGCATCACCGGAAAATGCCGAGAGGCGGCTGAGGAAGAATAATAAACAAGCGATTGATGTAGAATTGATAATTGAAGCAGTGAAAAAAGGCCTAGGCCTTACTAATGAAACAATACAACAACATAAAATGGGGGAAATGATGGACCCATGACCTGCCTTACCAAATCGGAAAGGTGACATCAACACTCCACCGACCACAATTGGAGCTGTAATAACTATGGGAAGTGAAGCTGCTAAATCTATGAATGTTACTACTGAAGTTAGGGCTGCTATGACAAAGGTAACGCCTAATGAAATTGAAGTTAGGGATGAGACTGACAAAGGCGAGACGGCAACCGGAGTTAGGAAACAACTAGATCTAGCTGTGGGGGAAAAGGAAAAAAAACCTTGGCCGAAGTTGTTTGTAGGAAATAGATTTGCTGCTCGTGGAATGAATCTAAGCTTCATAGCTCCAATGATTCATAATGGCGATAAGATCGTGGAATTACAGAAGGCAGAAATTGAGAAAGTCATAGAGAAATGGATGACATCAATAATCTTCTATGTTGTTGGAGAAGATCCCTCAATTGGTGTTGTTGAACGATACATTGAAGGTCAGTGGGGATTTACACCCAAGCCTAGAATATACTATCATAATGAGGGTTATTTTGTCATCCGATTCAATAAATTGGAGGATAGGGATAGGGATAGGGATAGGGATAGGGTGATAACATCAGGTCCACACATGATAAATAACAAGTCAGTGATTATTAAGGCATTGGCAACATATTGTGATTTCATCAGTGAGATCCTGAAGACAATTCCACTAAGGGTCAAATTACCAAATCTTCCATTAAACTGTTGGGAGATGGAAACTCTGAGTCGCATTGGAAGCGCTATGAGGAATCCATTATATGCAGACGATTGTACTGCAAAAGTTGATAGAATATCCTATGCTCGTTTACTGATTGAAATGGATGTCACTAAAGGAATTTCCACAAAAATTGGTAGTGAAGGATCCACAGGGGAAGCTGTTTACACAAGAAGTACACTATGACTGGGTGCCGGAATTTTGTGGTTCATGCTTGCAAGCTAGACATGATTGTGCAAAGAACAAATCTCAAGTAAGGAAGGAAGTAAAGGAGAAGACTCTAAATATATGAGGGAGAAATCATAATAAGCAATGGGTATGACAAACTAAACAACCACAAGAACATGTGGTAGTGCAGAAACAGGGGACATGAAAGGATATTGGATCATCTAGCAAATGATAGTAAGGAATATGAAAGATGGCAAGAAGCTAGAAGCAATAAAGGTACTAAGAATGCTAATATTGAACCAAATAAGGTGCCTACTAACAATGGATTTGGTCCACTGTCAGAAGGTAGCATATTAGCAGACAAAGAAAGTGTAATAATTGAAGGGCAGAGTTGTAAAGGCAGGGGTGAAGGAAGAATACAATCGTCTCAATATTCCAAATGAAGGTTGTTACATGGAATGTTAGGGGGATAAACAAAGTATACAAGCAAAAGGAGACTAGCTATTTTAGAAGACAGAGTTAGTAGCAATAAGATTCCACAGATAGTCAATAAAATTGCTTATGGTTTGGAATAGTGTACTAATGGAAATACTACAAATAGAGATCGTATATGGATAATGTGGGACCCAGCTGCAATCAGTTTTACTGTGCCATAGACACATGAAAAGTTTATACATGGGATCATCCAGGAAAGGGATAACGGTACGGTTATTCATTTTTCAGCAATCTATGGGTTACATACTGTTCCAACAAGAAAGGATCTATAGAGGAAATTGAAGGAAATAAATGAGCTAATGATTCACCCTTGGTTAATAATGGGGGACCTTAACTCAGTCCTAGATGTGGAGGATAGAGTACAAAGAAGTGAGATATAAGAATATGATATTAGGGAATTCAGGTGGTTCATAGAGGAATGTGCCATCACTGAACTTCAAACAAGTGGGAGACTATTTACATGGACTAATAACCATGTATATAGCAGAATAGATAGAGCATTAGTAAATGCACAATGGATGAATACAATGCCTCCTTCACTGGTGCACATAAAGGAACCTTACTTCTCAGATCATTCCCCTTTATGCATTAAGGTGGGACAGGAAAGCATTAGCAGAAAGAAGCCATTCAGATTCCTAAATTGCTTGGAAAATCATGCTGAATTTGAAGAGATTCTGAAGAGCAGTTGGTCAATTCACACACAGGCAAAAGGAATGATGACTATTTGGCTAAAACTGAAGAAGGTTAAATAAGCTCTAAAGAAGCTAAACAATAGAGAGTTTATAAGAATGGAGAATAAAATCAAAAGTATAAGGGATAGGTTGAAGGAGTTAAAAACACAAATGAGGGGTATAAGCCACATCATAACACAGTTTGAGGAAGATAAGGAATTACAACAGCAACTGGAAAAGTGGAGCTTAATAGAAGAAAGCATATACATACAGAAGTCAAGGATACAATGGCTCAAGCTGGGCGACTCTAATTCAGCATACTTCTGTGCTAGCATGAAAGGGAGAAGAGCACAGAATTATATAAAGAAACTAACATCCACAACAAGGAGATTACTGCTGAAACCTGAAGAGATACAAGAAGAGATAACTGGCTTTTACAATAACCTACTGGGCTCCAGTCAGAATAACCTACCAGCAATTAACCCTAACATCATGAAAGAATTACCAAATCTGAATAGAGATCAACAGATTCAATTAATCAGGCTATTCACAAAGGAGGAAGTGTTTCAAGCATTAGAAGGGATACACACTTTGAAAGCTCCAGGGTATGATGGATTCAACTTGTTTTTCTTTCTGAAAACCTGGCACATACTGGGAGATGAGGTAACTAATGAAGTGCTTAGTTTTTTTGAGGCATCTGATATGTATGGTCCTATAAATTGCACTTCTGTCACATTGATACCAAAGGTGAAGCATCCTGCCACTATAAAAAAATATCAGCATATATCCTGCTGTACAACTTTGTACAAAATCATTTCCAAAATCATAACCAACAGATTGCAACATGTCATGGATCATTTAGTAGACTACAGTCAGAATGCTTTTTTTCCTGGAAAGGTCATCCATGATAATGTGGTATTAAGTCATGAGCTTATCAAAGGTTATGGCAAAAAGGGAGTATCACCAAGGATAATGATCAAAATTTATATACAAAAGGCTTATGATTCATTGGAATGGGATTTTTTGGAGAACATATTGTCAAGTATGAGCTTCCCAGGAAATGTTATAACATAGATTAACAGATGCATCAGAACAGTCTCTTACTCTATTGTTATAAATGGAAATCCAACACCACCTTTTGAGGCTAAAAAAGGACTTAGGCAGGGTGATCCATTATCTCCTTATCTGTTTTTTGCTTGTCATGGAGTATCTCACCATATTACTCAAAACATTAAAGGGGAATCCATAGTTCAATTATCACCCTAGATGCGAGAAATTGGGAATAATACAGCTTGGATTTGCAGATGGCCTACTCATATTTTGCAGAGGAGATGTGGTATCAACTTCATTGCTATTTGACTACTTCCAGCAGTTCTCAAGAGCATCTGGATTGATTGCCAACATTAATAAGAGTAGCATATACTTTGGGGAAGTGCCTGATCATGTAAAGAATGAAATAGTGCAGCTGCTTGGTTTCTCTGTTGGTACCCTATATTTCAAATGCCTTGGAGTGCCTATAAGTTCCAAAAGGTTGGCTGTAGCACAATGCCAACCTTTGATTGATCGGATTCTCGGAAGAATAACCTACTGGACTGTCAGGTTTCTATCATATGCTGGGAGACTGCAATTAATTAAAAGCGTGCTCATATCTATACAGTCCTACTGGTCACAGATGTTTCAGTTTCCTAAGGAAATAATCAACAAGATTGAAGCTGTTTGTCGGACATTTCTCTGGACAAGTAATATAGAAATTAAAAAGAAGGCTTTGGTCTCATGGAATAAATTGTGTTTACCTAAGACGACTGGGTGGGATGAATATTACTCCCTCCGTTCCAGTTTATGTGAACCTATTTCCTTTTTGATCTGTTCCAAAAAGAATGAACCCTTTCTAAATTTGGAAATAATTTAGCTTAAACTTGTAATTCTACCCTTAATGACAAGCTTTTATAACCACTCAAATACCCTGGGCCTCTTTTTAACTTGTTTAGGAACACAAGTTCTAAAAGTCTTCATTTTTTCTTAAACTTCGTGCCCAGTCAAACACGTTCACATAAATTGGAACGGAGGGAGTACTGATATTCACATATGGAACATTGCTGCAATTCTGAAACACTACTGGAATATTGCTAAAAAGAAGGATAAATTGTGGATTAAGTGGGTGCAAACATACTATATAAAACACAAGGATATGAGGGAGGTAGATGCTAAGAATGCCTCGTGGGTTATCCGAAAGATCATCAATGCGAGGAAATACTTGGAAAAGGGAGAAGTGAAGATAGAGGAAGCTGTGGTGGAGGGGAAATTCTCAATAAGAAAAATGTATAATATGCTAAGATGAGAATTCCCAAAAATGAGGTGGAAGAAACTGATATGCAATAATCAAGCAAGTCCAAAATGGGTGTTCATACTATATTTGGCGGTTCAAGAAAGATTATACACTAAGGATCGGATGATAAAATGGGGATTGGTGACTGATCCAAAGTGTGTGTTATGCGAAGAAGAGCAGGAGAGCCATCAACATCTATTCTTTAAATGCAGAACAACTGCAAGGGTATGACTATGTATTCTGAAATGGCTGGGCATCAACAGGGATCCTATGGAATGGAGGGAAGAGATAGATTGGGCTAGTATGCAAGCTAATGGCAAAAACTCAAATGCATAAATATACAGGTTGAGCTTGGCTTGTACAACCTATCAAATTTGTCAAGAGAGGAATTGCAGAATATTTCAACAAAAGAAGACGAATATAGAAGAAATAGTAAGAACAATTGTGCAAGAAGTACATTGTAGAGGTAGAATTAAGACTAAACTGGGAAACCACTTACAGAAGATAAATTTTTATTCGAGTATGTAAGGATATAGGGAGTAGGATGATGTTAATTAGATAAAGATGAGACAGTGATAGAGCTAGAATTAGGATCTATGTCAACTCTAGGGTTTTTTGAAATACTTGTAAATATTTTTCCTGGTAATAATATTCGATAATTACCCAAAAAAAATACTTAAAAATTATTTTGAGATCATGAAGATGATATTTTATATCAATAAAGTATGCATATATTAGTTTGATAAGAACAATATAACAAACAGTTGAAATGTTGAAGTATTACTATTTTATCCATAAGGCCATTGGCAGCGTCAATTTTTCTGAATAGTCGTAATATTGAATTATAATGTCAGTTGGCAAAATATATGGATAGATCCTACTCTATATATATTACAATTAAGTGATTGACTAATAACTATTTTAAAGAAGTGATCTTGGTTCCAGTAAATCTCTTCTCGGTTAATTGACGAGAAAAGTAAGAAGAACAACTTTGTTTGAAGAGGAGACATTAGCAATTCAAACTTTGAATAAGGCAAAGAAATGGCTGAAAAAGTGACACAACACTTTCTTTAGAGACAATGTTTGAACATCAAGGAGCTTTCAGAGCAATGGCAATCCATCATTACATATCAAACTGATGAAATGTTTAGGCATTATAATAGTTTAGTTGAAAAGTCATGTGGATAGAAAATTAAAATCCTCGTGATATTTTACTCTCGTTATGGAGACTAATGTTTTCGTTATTTTCGACTCCTGCTTCGAGACTAAAATCTGCATGATTTTTTACTCAGAGATTAAAGTCTAAGGAAATTGTCTACTCGTTTTGGAGATTACGTTCTAATGATTTTCCACTCTAATTTATTATTCTATGTGAAGATTAAATACTTCACCGTATAGTAGATCAATTTGTGTTAGATATCACTCGGGTTGAAAATTAAAAACTTCACTGTTTATTCTAGCTCTGCCGTGACACAAGCAACAATGCATGTTATTGACCCTACAAAGTAATAGAGGTGGAGAATATGAATCTCCTCTTGAAAAAATATATTTGGAATATGGTATTATTCACCAAACAACTGTTGTTACTCGCCACATTCTAATGGGTTGGCGGAAAGAAAGAATAAAATTTTAAAGAAGATGATGAATGCTTTGTTGATAAGTTCTGGTTTACCTTAGAACTTGTGGAGAAAATATATTCTTACATCTAATCCAATAATCAATCGGGATCCCGATAGTAAAATATAATCCATTCCATTATGACAAAATATAAAGGAAGAAAGCCCAACTTGAAATATTTCAAAGTGTGGGGATATTTGACTAAAGTGCAAGTCCTAAACCTAAAAGAGTAGATATAGGACCGGAAATCATTGATTGTGTTTTCATAGGACATGCAACAAATAGAAAAGCATATCCATTTCTGGTCCACAAATCAGAAAATTCGGAGATTTATATTTATATGGTGATAAAATAAGATAATGCTGAATTCTTTGAGAATATTAATATGTATAAAAAGGAATGTGAGTCGTCTAATGAAACATCTAAGTGTGATGACCCAAGGGGTCCTTTTATGAATTAAGACTCCGTTCTAGGCTTATTAGTCATAAAAATATTATTTTTAACTACCTCGATTTGCATGCTCAGTCCAGGCGTGAAACCGGAAAGCTTGTGTGTGAAAATAAAAGAAATACTAATATTTAGAATTTAAAGTTTGGTTTTAGTTGACTTGAGTCAACATTTTTGATTAAACAGACCCGGATCTGTGTTCCGACGATCTCGGGAGGTCCGCAGTAAAATATGGGACTTGGGCGTATACCCGGGACTGGATTCCGAGGTTCCAAGCCTTAGAAATTAATTTTTGAAAGAAATTATTTTCATGAATTATTAATGAAATAAAGAAAAGAATTAATGTTCGAAAACATTGGTATCGGGCCCGTATTTTGGTTTTGGAGCCCGGTACAAATTTATTATAGTATTTGAATACTATCTGTGAAATTTGGTGAAAATCGGAGTTTATTTGACGTGATTTGGACGTCCGGTTGAGAAATAATGAACTTTAAGTGTTCTTGAGAAAAATGATGAGTTTTGAGGTTTAATTCATAGTTCTACATGTTATTTTCATGATTTGATCGCACGAGCAAGTCCGTATGATGTTTTTAGACTTGCGTGCATGTTTAGTTTTGAAGCCCCGAGGGCTCGCGTGAGTTTCGGATAGGCCACGAGGTATTTTTACACTTAGAAAAGTTTGTTGTTTTGCTGCATCTGGTGCCCAGCAATTTTGTGCACCGCGATCGTGAAGGGTGAAATTCCTGGGAGTCGTTTTTGTACTACACGAACGCGAAGTCTGGGTCGCGAACGCGAAGCATCGGTGGGATACCCTTCACGAACGCGTGCCGATTCATGCGAACGCGTTGAGTAAACTGGGCCTGGGGGAGGAGCCTGGGTTTTCTTCTATGCGAACGCGACCATTGGGCCGCAATCGGGTAGAAGGCCTGCCCAGTCATATTTAAACACGGACAAAACCCTTTCTTTCACTATTTTTCGAACTACCAATCCCTAAGGACGATTTTCTTCACCATCCCCAAAGTGTAGGTATTCATTTCTAAACTCTATTTTTTTGATTATCCAATGTTTTTCATCTCTTTTAAATCAAAAATCAAGAATTTTCATGGTAAAAATTGAGGGTTTGGGTAGAAATAGGAAATTTTGTAAAAATCGAATCTTTACCTCGAATATAGGTCGGATTTCGAACTAATTGCATATTCGGGCTCGGGGGTGAATGGGTAAACCTTATTTGGTCCGAACCCCGAGTTTGGACCAAGCAGGCCCGGGGTCGGGTCATCCCTGATGATGAGATTGACTCAGAGAGGTGCCCTATTTAAATGGTCGGATGAGTGTGAGGCGAGCTTCTAGAAGTTTAAGACAGCCTTGACTTCAGCACCGGTATTGGTGTTACCATCAGGTTCAGGATCTTTCACGGTATATTGTGATGCTTCCAATGTTGGGTTGGGAGCGGTATTGATGCAAGAGGGCAGGGTGATAACATATGCGTCTCGACAGTTAAAGATTCATGAGAAGAATTATCCTGTCCATGACTTAGAGTTGGCAGCCATTGTTCATGCATTGAAAATATGGAGGCACTATCTTTATGGCGTGCCATGTGAGGTTTACACGGATCATCATAGCCTCCAGTACTTGTTCAAGCAAAAGGATCTTAATTTGAGACAGAGGAGATGGTTAGAGTTATTGAAAGATTCTGACATCACTATATTGTATTATCCGGGAAAGGCCAGTGTGGTGGCCAATGCATTGAGTAGAAAAG
Organism: Nicotiana paniculata; assembly: GCA_005239505.1. Classification (NCBI taxonomy): domain Eukaryota; kingdom Viridiplantae; phylum Streptophyta; class Magnoliopsida; order Solanales; family Solanaceae; genus Nicotiana; species Nicotiana paniculata. The sequence continues at coordinate 20,221 of ML343205.1, read as the reverse complement.
CAGTAAGTATGGGTAGCCTTGCATGTATTCCAGTTAGTGAGAGACCGTTAGCTTCAGACATTCAAACGTTGGCTAATCAGTTTATGAGGTTGGATATTTCTCCCATCCATGTTCTAGCTTGTACAGTTGCTCGGTCTTCCTTATTCGAGCATATTAGAGAACGACAGGATGATGACCCACATTTGATGGTCCTTAGGGACACAGTTCGACATGGTGGTGCCAAGAAAGTTACAATTGGAGATGAAGGTGCTTTGAGGATGCTGGGTCGTATATGTGTGCCTAACATTGACGGCCTTGAGGAGGCTCACAGTTCTAAGTATTCTATTCATCCAGGTGCTGCCAAGATATACCAGGACTTGCCACAGAACTATTGGTGGAGAAGGATGAAAAAGGATATTGTGGCTTATGTAACTCGTTGTTTGAATTGCCAACAGGTGAAATATGAGCATCAGAGACCCGGTGATTTACTTCAACAGATAGATATTCCTGAGTGGAAGTGTGAGCGTATCACTATGGACTTCGTTGTTGGATTCCCACGGACTCAGAGGAAGTTCGACGCTATTTGGGTTATTGTGGATAGGCTGACTAAATCAACACATTTCATTCCAGTGACAAGTACTTACACTTCGGAGCGGTTGGCAGAGATATATATTCGAGAGATTGTTCGCCTTCACGGTGTGCATCTATCATTTCTGATCGAGGTACACAGTTTACCTCGCACTTTTGGAGGGCAGTTCAGCGAGAGTTGGGTACCCTAGTTGAGCTGATCATAACATTTCATCCTCAGGCGGACGGGCAGTCCGAGCGTACTATTCAGATTCTAGAAGATATGCTCCGCGCTTGTGTTATTGACTTGAGAGGTTCTTAGGATCAATTCTTGCCGTTAGCGGAGTTTGCCTACAATAATAGTTATTAGTTGAGCATTCAGATGGCTCCCTATGAGGCATTATATGGTAGGCGGTGTAGATCGCCAGTTGGATGGTTTGAGCCGGGAGAGGCTCGATTATTGGGTACGGACTTAGTTCAAGAGGCCTTAGATAAGGTCAAGATTATACATGATCGGCTTCGTGCAGCTCATTCCAGGCAAAAGAGTTATGCCGACCGTAAGGTTCGTGATGTGGCGTTCATGGTTGGAGAGAGAGTATTACTTCGGGTATCGCCCGTGAAGGGTGTCATAAGATTTGGGAAGAAGGGCAAGTTGAGCCCTAGGTATATCGGGCCATTTGATATTCTTGATAGAGTGGGGGAGGTAGCTTATAGACTTGTGTTTCTTCCAGGGTTATCCTCCGTTCATCTGGTATTTCATGTATCTATGCTCCGAAAATATCATGGTGACCCGTCCCACGTGTTATATTTCAGCTCTGTCCAATTGGACAAAGATTTTACTTATGAGGAGGAGCCGGTAGCCATTTTAGACTAGCAGGTTCGTCAGTTGAGGTCTAAGAGTTATCCTTCAGTTCGAGTGCAGTGGAAAGGTCAGCCTGTTGAGGCAACTACTTGGGAGTCCGAGTCGGACATGCAGAGTAAATATCCACACTTGTTTGCCAATTCAGGTAATCTTCTATGTCCGTTCGAGGACAGACGTTTTTTTTAGCGGTGGAGATTGTGATGACCCAAGGGGTCATTTTATGTATTAACACTCCTTCTATGCTTATTAGCCATAAAAAGAATAATTTTAACTACCTCAATTTGCGTGCGCAGTTGGGCGTGAAACCGGAAAGCTTTTATGTGAGCATATAAGAAATACTAATTTTTAGAATTTAAAATTTGGTTTTAGTTGACTTGAGTCAACATTTTGAGTAAACGGACCCGGGTCTGTGTTCTGATGATCCCGGGAGGTCCGTAGTATAATATGGGACTTGGGCGTATGCCCGGGACTGGATTCCGAGGTCCCAAGCCTTAGAAATCAATGAAAGAAATTGTTTTGCTGAATTATTAATGAAATAAAGAAAAGAATTAATGTTCGAAACCATTGGTATAGGGCCCGTATTTTGGTTTCGGATCCCAGTACAGATTTGTTATAGTATGAATACTATCTGTGAAATTTGGTGAAAAACGGAGTTTATTTGAAGTGATTTGGACGTCCGGTTGAGAAATAGTGAACTTTAAGTTTCTTGAGAAAAATGATGAGTTTTGAGGTTTAATTCATAGTTCTACATGTTATTTTCATGATTTGATCGCGCGAGCAAGTCCGTATGATGTTTTTAGACTTGCGTGCATGTTTGGTTTTGAAACCCCGAGGGCTCGGGTGAGTTTCGGATAGGCCACAGGGTATTTTTACACTTAGAAAAGTTTGCTGTTTTGCTGCATCTGGTGCCCAACGATTTTGTGCTTCGCGATCGTGAAGCTACTCCCGTGATCGCGAAGGGTCAAATTCGTGGGAGTCATTTTGTACTACGCGAACGCGAAGTTTGGGCCGCTAACGCGAAGCATCGATGGTATACACTTCACGAACGTGTGCCGATTCATGCGAACGCGTTGAGTAAACTGGGCCTGGGGGAGGAGCCTGGGTTTTCTTCTATACGAATGCGACCATTGGGCCGCGATCCTGGAGGGCCCAGTTGGTAAAGCATCGCGAACGCGGGCAGGCTCACGTGATCGCATAGAAGGCCTGCCCATTCATATTTAAACACTATTAAACACGAACAAAACCCTTTATTTCACTATTTTTCGAACTACCAAGCCCTAAGGACGATTTTCTTCGCCAAAGTTCATCCCCAAAGTGTAGGTAATCAATTCTAAACTCTACTCTTTCAATTACCCAATGTTTTTCATCACTTTTAAATCAAAAATCAAGAATTTTCATGGTAAAAATTGCTAGTTTGAGTAGAAATAGAGAATTTTGTAAAAATCGAATCTTTACATCGAATTGAGGTCGGATTTCGAAACTAATTGCATATTCGGGCTCGGGAGTGAATGGGTAAACGTAATTTGGTCCGAACCCCGAGTTTGGACCAAGCGAGCCCGGAGTCGGGTTTTAACTTTTTTTTAATAAAACTTAGGAAACCATAATTTTTCATTAAAGTTGGTTCCTTTAGCATTAATTAATGATATTAAACTAAGTATGATTATATTAGAGTGTGTTGGAGGTGAATTTGAAAGGAAAAACGGTAATTGAACAGTGAGTGGTCTGCGGAATTGAGGTAAGTGTTGTGTCTAACCTTAGCTTGAGGGAATATGTATTGTATGACTACTTGTTACCTATTTGTTTGTTAAATCCAATGTATAGGTGAGGTGACGGGTACCTAAACGTTGTGGTCAGGTCATACCATGAGAGTAAATGTTATTTCTTGTTATTCTGGTTGTCTTAAAGCTCATATGTGATTATTGTTGTTAGTTAAATGTTGAGAACATTGAGTTGAGATTGAAATGATAAATGATGATAGTAACCATGATGAAATATTGATTTCTTGTGAACTTCCTTTGAGAACATTGAGTTGAGATTGCAATATCAAATGGTGATAGAATTATGATGAAATACTGTTTCTTGTGAAATCCCCTTTTATGTTTTTGATGATTTGATGAGATTGTGAGGAAGAGTGTAAAGCACGAAGGGTGATGGCGTGAAATTCTTAATTATAATCTGGTGAAGATGAGAGTAAAAGCACGAAGGGTGATGTCGTGCATGATTTATTTATAAGGTGAGGAAGAGAGTAAAGCACGAAGGGTGATGGCGTGAAATTCTTAATTATAATCTGGTGAAGATGAGAGTAAAAGCACGAAGGGTGATGCCGTGTATTCTATTTATTATTTGGTGAGGCTGAGAGTAGAAACACGAAGGGTGATGCCGTGCAAGTTTACTTTCTATCTTTAATTGCTAAAATTATTGTTGATAACTATCTGTGTTTGCCTTATTGTTTTCCTCATTCCTTATGTTGAAAATTCCTTATCGGATGCTCCCTTCCCATTAATTGCTGTTTACATTCTTCAATTGCTATTATTTCCTGTTACCATGATTTCGATGTCCAGGTTTTATGTGGTGTCTTGTCCTAGCCTCGTCACTACTTCGTCGAGGTTAGGCTCGACACTTACTCAGTACATGGGGTCGGTTGTACTGGTAATACACTTTGCACTCTTATGTGCAGATCCAGGTACCGGCCAACGTTAGGAGATCTTGGTAGCTGATATCATCATTCAGAGACACGAGGTAGATCTGCTGGCGTCCGCATATTCCTGAGTGTATATATATCTACTCATGATCTGGAGTCACAACTCACGGACTACTATGATTTATCTACAAGTATTTGGCTGAAGGAAAAATGTACAGCTATTTATGAACCAAAGGAAAACAGTAAAATGATCAGATATGAGGGGACTCTAGGAATCTGCAGACATCGACATATCTACCTTGGGTCTCCGGGTAAAGAAGTTTACAGCAAATCTCAGAACCAGCTCGGGCCGACACTTGAATCTGCACAGAAAGTGCAGAGTGCAGCATCAGTACAAATGACGTCGAGCCTAACCTCGGCGAAGTAGTGACGAGGATAGGACAAGACACCCACAAATAACCTATGCAGTGTAATTATACATATATCAACAACAGTAAGAAAAGAAATAGAGCAGGAAATAATGTGAATGGGACATGCTGAGGGGTTCACAATATAAGGAAGAAGAAACAGGGATAAGACATAATCAATCAATATGCCTTAAACAAAATAAACAAGTAAAAACAGTAAAGGGAATTGCACGGCATCACCCTTCATGCTATTACTCTCAATCTCACCATATGAATAATAGAACGACACGACATCACCCTTCGTGCATTAACTCTCTCATAATATAACACGACATCATCCTTCATGCATTATCACTTACAAGACATGGCATGGCATCACCCTTCGTGCATTATCACTCACAAGACATGGAACGACATCACCCTTCGTACATTATCACTCACAAGACATGGCACGACATCACTCTTTGTGCATTAACACTCACTCACAAACATTGCACGACATCACCCTTCGTGCTTTACGCTCTTTCTCACCAAAATAATGATCAATAACAACAGAGAGACATAGATATCATAAATCAGTCTTACTTCAATATTCAATACCACAATACCAATCTCGACCTTGAGTCAATACTCAACAATTACCAATTTCCGTAAAAAAGAGCAGCCCAACATAATAATTAGCTAAGTTCAGCATGAACAAATCGATTAAAGGCTACAACGGTTACAAGAATAATATTCACTCGCATGCTATGACTCGACATAAACACATAGGTGCTCGACACCTCACCTATATATTGTACTCAATAACCAAACATGTAGCAAGTAGTCAATTAATACCTAATACCTCAAGCCAAAGTTAGACACGACACTTACCTCGATCCGTAGGCTACACACTGCTCAAGTACCGCTTTTCCTCTAGAATTCACCTCCAACCCACTCGTACCTAGTCATAATTAGCTTAATAACATCAATTATCGCTGAAGAAATCAATTTCAATACAAAATTATAAAATTCCCGAAATTTCCCCCCAAAAAGTCAAAAAAAGGGACCCCGGGCCCTCTTGGTCAAAACTCGCGGTTCGGACCAAAATCCGTTCACCCATTCACCCCCGAGCCCAAATATGTAACTAGTTCCAAAATCCGACCTCAAATTGAGGTCTTAATCCCCAAATTTATAAAATTCTCAATTCTCCCAAAATCCCTAATACTTAAACAACAATATTTAGGACTTGGTTTCAATGAGTGATAATGGAAATTGAAGAAAACGAGTTAAGAAGTGCAAACCTAGGATTTGGTGTTGAAATCGCTCTTCAAAAATCTCCCTAGGTCGAGTTCTAGTGATGAAAAATGAAATTTGGGACAAAGTCCCCTTTTTGTTCTGTTATGAAAATCATTGGACATGTCTTCATCACGTTCGCGAGAGACCTGTCGCGATTGTGAAGTACAGCAGCCCAAAGGCCTACGCGTTCGCGAATACCTCCTTGCATTCGCGAAGGCTATGCCCTCTGGCCTTCGTGTTCGCAAACCATTGCTGGCGTTCACGTAGAAGGTATGACTGACCCCTCCCCTAGGTCCCTAACACTCCGCGTTCGCGTTGGGCTGGTCGCGTTCATGAATGGTAAAGCCCCCATCGCCTCGCGTCGCGTAGAAGAAACTCCTCTCCAGCCCCATTTCCCCTTCGCGATCGCGAAGCACAAAGTTTCAGCACACCAGAAACAACAAAAACATTAGATTTTTTAAGTCTCAAACTACCCGTGGCCTATCCGAAACTCACCCGAGCCCTCGGGGCTCCAAACCAAATATGCACACAAGTCTAAAAACATCATACGGACTTGCTCGTGCGATCAAATTGCCAAAATAACACCTAGAACTTCGAATTTAGAACCAAAACCTATGAATTTCTCAAGAACACTTTAAAATTACTATTTTCTCAACTAAAGGTCCGAATCACGTCAAATCAGTTTCGTTACTCACCAAATTTTACAGATAAGGTATAAATATCATAACGGACCTGTAACGGACTCCGGAACTAAAATACGGGCCTGATACCAACAAGATCAAACATTAAGCAAATTCTTTATAATCATAATTTTTTAGTCTTTCAATTTTAGTCAAAATTTCATATCTCGAGCTAGGGACCTCGGAATTCGATTCCGGGCATACGCCCAAGTCCCACATTTTACTACCGACCCACCGAGACCATCAAAATACGGGTCTGGATCCGTTTACTCAAAACATTGACCGAAGTCAACTAAAAATCATTTTTAAGGCCAAAAATCATTATTTCTTCAATTTTCCACATAAAAGCTTTCCGGAAACTCGCCTGGACTGCGCTCGCAAATCGAGAAAGGTAAAACTGATATTTTTAAGGCTAACGAGCACAAAATTGAGTTTTAAAACATAAGATGACCTTCACAATATCCACCGCTAAAACAAATATTTGTCCTCGAACGGACATAGAAAAGTAACTGAACTCACGAATAAGTGGGTATATCTACTCCGCATGTCCGACTCGGACTCCCAAGTAGCTGCCTCAACAGGCTGACCTTTCCACTGCACTCAAACTGAAGGATAACTCTTCGACCTTAACTGATGAAACTGTCGGTCTAGAATAGCTACCGGCTCCTCCTCATAAATCAAATCCTTGTCCAACTGGACAGAGCTGAAATCTAACACGTGGGACTGGTCACCATGATACTTTTGGAGCATGGACACATGGAATACTGGATGAACTGATGATAACCCTAGAGGAAACACAAGCCTATAAGCCACCTCTCCCACTCTATCGAGAATCTTAAAAGGCCCGATGTACCTAGGGCTCAACTTGCCCTTCCTTCCAAACGTCATGACACCCTTCGTAGGTGATACCAGAAGCAACACCCTCTCCCCGACCATGAATGCCACATCACGAACTCTACGGTCGACACAACTCTTTTTCCTGGACTGAGCCGTGCGAAGTCGATCCTGTATTGACCTTGTCCAAGGCCTCTTGTACTAGATCAGTACCCAACAAACGAGCCTCCCCCGACTCAAACCACCCAACTAGCGACCTGCACCATCTTCTGTATAATTCCTTATAGGGAGCCATCTGCATGATCGACTGGTAGTTTTTGTTGTAGGCGAACTCTGCAAGGGGAAAAAAATGATCCCACGATCCTCCGAAGTCTATAACACAAGCGCGGAGCATATCCTCTAAAATCTGAATAGTACGCTCAGACTGTCCGTCCATCTGAGGATGAGATGTTTTGCTCAACTCAACTCGCGTACCCAACTCATGTTGCACTGCCCTCCAAAAGTGCAAGGTAAACTGCATACCTCAATTAGAAATGATAGACACGGGCACACCGTGAAGATGGGCGATCTCCCAAATATAAATCTCTGCCAATCGCTCTGAAGAATAGGTAACTGCCATAGGAATGAAGTGTGCTGACTTAGTCAGCCTATCCACAATGACCCAAATTGCGTCGAACTTCCTCTGAGTTCGTGGCAGTCCAACAACAAAGTCCATAGTGATTCGTTACCACTTCCACTCAGAAATGTCAATCTGCTGAAGCAAACCACCGAGTCTCTGATGCTCTTACTTCACCTGCTGACAATTCAGGCACCGAGCTACATAAGCAACTATATAATTTTACATCTTCCTCCACCAATAATGCTGCCGCAGGTCCTGGTACATCTTGGCGCCGCCTGGGTGAATATAATACCGAGAACTGTGAGCCTCCTCAAGGATCAACTCACGAAGCCCATCAACATTAGGCACACACACACGACTCTGCATCCTCAAAACTTTGTCATATCCAACGATAACCTTCTTGGCACCACCGTGCGGAATCGTGTCCATAAGAACCAACAAGTGAGGATCATCATACTGCCGATCTTTGATATGCTCAAACAAGGAAGACCGAGCGACTGTGCAAGCTAGAACATGGCTGGGCTCTGAAATATCCAACCTCACGAACTGGTTGGCCAAAGTCTGACCATCTGAAGCTAGCGGCTTCTCACTGACTGGAATGAACGCAAGGCTGCCCATACTCACTACCTTCCTACTCAATGCATCGGCCACCACATTGGCCTTTCCCGGATGATACAATATGGTGATATCATAATCTTTCAATAACTCCAACCATCTCCTCTGCCTCAAATTGATATCCTTTTTCTTGAACAAATACTGAAGACTGCGATGATCCCTGAAAACCTCACACGACACGCCATACAAATAGTGCCTCCAAATCTTCAACGCATGAACAATGGCTGCCAACTCTAAATCATGAACATGGTAATTCTTCTCATGAACCTTCAACTGCCAAGACGCATATGCAATCACCCTTCCCTCCTGCATCAATACCGCTCCGATCCCAACACGGGAGGCATCATAATACACCGTGTAAAATCCTAAACCCGATGGTAACACCAATACCGGCGTTGTAGTCAAAGCTGTCTTGAGCTTCTGAAAGCTCGCCTCACACTTGTCCGACCATCTGAATGGGGCACCCTTCTAGGTCAATCTGGTCAACGGGGCTGCTATAGATGAAAACCCCTCCAAAAATCAACGGTAGTAACCCGCCAAACCCAAGAAACTTCTGATCTCCGTAGCTGATGTGGGTCTAGGCTAGTTCTGGACTGCCTCAATCTTCTTAAGATCTACCTGAATATCTTCTTCTGATACGACGTGACCCAAGAAAGCGACTGAATCCAACCAAAACTCGCACTTCAAAGATTTAGCATACAACTGACTGTCCCTCAAAGTCTGAAGCATTATTCTGAGGTGCTTCTCATGATCCTCCCGACAACGGAAGTATATCAAAATGTCATCAATAAACACGATCACAAAGGAATACAAATAAGGCTTGAACACTCGGTTCATCAAGTCCATAAGTTTTGCTGGGGCATTAGTCAACCCAAAGAATATCACCAAAAACTCATAGTGCCCATACCGCGTCCGAAAAGCTGTCTTAGGGACATCAGATGCCCTAATCCTCAATTGATGGTAGCCAAATCTCAAATCAATCTTTGAAAACAACTTGGCACCCTGAAGCTGATCAAACATATCATCAATCCTTGGCTACAGATACTTGTTCTTGATAGTGACTTTTTTCAACTGCCGATAATCTATACACATCCTCATAGACCCGTCCTTTTTCTTCACAAACAGAATTGGTGCACCCCAAGGCGAGACACTAGGTATAGTAAATTCCTTATCAAGCAAATCCTGCAACTCTTTCAACTTTGGTGGGGCTATCCGGTATGGAAGAATAGAAATGGGCTAAGAGTCTGGAGCCAAATCAATGCAAAAGTCAATATCCCTGTCGGGTGGCATCCCCGGCAGGTCTGCAGGAAATACCTATGGAAATTCACGAGCAACATGCACAGAATCCATAGAGGGAACCTCAACAGAAGAATCACGAACATAAGCCAAATAGGCCAAAAACCCATTTTCGACCATATGCCAAGCCATCATATAAGAAATAACCATGTTGGTGGAATGGCCAGGAGTCCCTCTCCACTCTAATCGAGGCAACCCCGGCAAGGATAATGTTACTGTCTTCGTGTGGTAGTCCAAGATAGCGTGATAAGGTGACAACCAATACATGCCTAATATAACATCGAAGTCAACCATATCAAGGAGCAGAAGGTCTACACTGGTCTCAAGATTCCCAATAGTGACCACACTCGAATGATATACACGATCTATAACAATAGCATCCCCCACGGTCATGGACACATATATAGGGGCGCTCAAGGAATCACGGGGCACGACCAAATATGAATAAAAATAAGATGACGCATAGGAGTAAGTAGACCCTGGATCAAATAGAACTGAAGCATCTCTACTGCAAACTGAAACAGTACCCGTGATAACAACATCGGATGACTCAACCTCGGGTTTGGATAGAAAGGCATAACATCGGGGCTGGGCCCCACCACTCTGAATCATATCTCTGGGACGACCTCTAACTGGCGAGCCTCCACCTCTAGTGGACTGACCTCCACCTCTAACCATCTAACCCGTACCTCTAACTGCCTGACCCCTGTCTCTGGCTGGCTGAACAGGCGGTGCAGCTACTGGTGCCGGAACCATGGCACGAGAACCCTGATGCAGTGAACTACTCAATGCACGAGGGCAATATCTAGCAATGTGCCTCGGATCACCACAAGTATAACAAGACCTCGGCTGCTGAGACTGCTGGCCGGCAAACTGACCCCAATGACCTGAATAACCACCCTGAAAACTCTGAAGAGGAGGTGCACTGATAGAAGCTGGCAGTGCACTGTAGGCTGGCTGATCAAAATAAGGCATATAAGGGCCACGACTACTTGGGGCACCGTGGGATGCCTGGAGTGCTGAATGAAATGGCACGGGAAGATGGCCTCTACCATAAGTACACCCGCCTCCAGATGAGGCACTGCTGAATCCACCGGATGACGAGGTCTCTTGACCGACCCCTAACCTCCCTGTCCAAGAACCATCTCAACTCATCTGGCGACATTAGCCGCATCTTGGAAAGAAATATCACTCAATGTCTCCTTAGCCATCTGCAATCTAATAGGCTGAGCAAGACCCTCAATAAACCTCCTAATCCTCTCTCTCTCTCTCTCTCTCTCTCTCTCTCTCTGTGGGGAGCTAAAGAATAGCATGACGGGCCAAGTCCACAAAACGAGTCTCATACTGAGTAACAGTCATGCTTCCCTACTGGAGACGCTCGACTGACGATGACGCTCCTCTCTCAAAGTGATAGGCAGAAACTTCTCTAAGAAGAGATGTAAGAACTGGTCGCAAGTGAGAGCAGGCGACCCAACTGGTCTGGTCAATAAATAATCCCTCCACCATTTCTTGGCGGAACTAGTCATATGAAAAGCAACAAAGTCGACCCCATTGGTATCCAATATACCCATGTTCCGAAGAACCTCATGACAATTATCAAGGTACTCGTGGGGGTCCTCTGAAGTGGCACCACTAAAATGAACTGGGAAAAGCTTGGTAAAATTATCCAATCTCCACAAGGCCTTGGAGGACATAACTGACCCATCAACGGGTTGTGCCGCAGCAACCGGCTGAACCACTCCGATTGGATGAGCTGATGGAGTCTGAAATTGGGGAACTATCTGCTCCGGAGTGTGAGTAGTTGGAGTATGGGCTCCTCCTCCAGCCTGAGATACGGTTGGTTCCATGGGGAATGCACCAGTCTGGGCCACACTCTCCATAAGGCCCACTAATTGGACTAAGGCGTCTTGTAGCATCGGGGTGGCAATAAACCCCTCTGGGACCTTAGCTGGTCCGACAGGAACGGTCTGAGATGGAACCTCCTCATCGAACTCTACCTGAGGATCTGCAGCTGGGGCTGCTGCTCGGGCTCTGGGCTGAGCCCTGCCCCTGCCTCGGCCTCTGGCACGGCCTCGGCCCCGACCCCTGCCCCTCGTAGGATCTGCTGCTGGAGGATCCGGCTACTGATAAGCGGAGGAAGCGGTACGTGTTCTCACCATCTGCGAGAGAATAAGAGTAGGAGAATTCAATCAGTATTGAGTGACAAAATCGCACGACATAGTTGAATAAAAGCAAAATTTGTTCCTAAACTTCATAGCCTCTGGGAGATAAGTATAGACGTCTCCGTACCAATCCCCCAGACTCTACTAAGCTTGTCCATGAATTGTGAGACCTAAGCAACCTAGTGCTCTGATACCAACGTGTCATGACCCGAACTCCCACCGTTGAGACCATGATGGCGCCTAACGTTGCACTCGCTAGGCAAGCCAACATTAGAGATTCACAACATAAAAATCTTAAAACTTGCGGAGAATTACCACACTTCAACACATGATAAATTAATAAGGAAACAAAAATTCATAACAACATCCGTGCACATGATATATATATATATATATATATTTACCTATGATCTGGAGTCACAACTCACAGACTACTATGATTTATCTACAAGTATTTGGCTAAAGAAAAAATGTACAACAGTTTATGAACTTAAGGAAAACAGTAAAATGATCATATATGAGGGGACTCCAGGATCTGCGGACGTCGGCAGATCTACCTTGGGTCTCTGGGTAAACAAGTCAACAGCAAATCTCAGAATCATCTCGGACCGACACCTGGATCTTCACAGAAAGTGCAGAGTGCAGCATTAGTACAACCAACCCCATTTACTGGTAAGTTTCGAGCCTAACCTCGGCGAAGTAGTGACGAGGCTAGGACAAGACACCCACAAATAACCTATGCAGTGTAATTATACATGTAGCAACAACAGTAAAAAAAGAAATAGAGCAGGAAATAAGGGGAAGGGGACATGCTGAAGGGTTCACAATATAAGGAAGAAGAAACAAGGATAAGACATAATCAATCAATATGCCTTAAACGAAATAAACAAGTAAAAACAATAAAGGATATTGCATGGCATCACCCTTCATGCTTTTAATCTCCATGAGTGATAATGGAAATTGAAGAAAACGAGTTAAGAAGTGAAAACCTATGATTTGGTGTTGATATCCCTCTTCAAAAATCTCCCTAGGTCGAGTTCTAGTGATGAAAAATGAAATTTGGGACAAAGTCCCCTTTTTGTTCTGTTATGAAAATCACTGGACAGGTCTTCATCGCGTTCGCGATCGCAAAGTACAACATCCCAAAGGCCTACACGTTCGTGAATACCTCCTCGCGTTCGCGAAGGCTATGCCCCCTGGCCTTCGCATTCACGAACCATTGCTCGCGTTCGCATAGAAGGTATGATTGACCCCTCCCCCAGGTCCCTAACACTCCGCGTTTGCGTAGGGCTGGTCGCGTTCACGAAGGGTAAAGCCCCCATCGCCTCGTGTTTGCGACCCAGTCTCCGCGTTCGCGTAGAAGAAACTCCTCTCCAGTCCCGTTTCCCCTTCGTGATCGCTAAGCACAAAGTAGAAGCACACCAGATTCAGCAGAAACATCGGATTTTCTAAGTCTCAAACTACCCGTGGTCTATCCGAAACTCACCTGAGCCCTCGGGGCTCCAAACCAAACATGCACACAAGTGTAAAAACATCATACAAACTTGCTCGTGCGACCAAATTGCCAAAATAACACCTAAAACTTCGAATTTAGCAACAAAACCTATGAATTTTCTCAACAACACTTTAAAATTACTATTTTCTCAACTAAAGGTCTGAATCACGTCAAATCAGTTCCGTTTCTCACCAAATTTCACAGATAAGGTATAAATATCATACCGGACCTGTACCGGACTCTGGAACCAAAATACAGGCCCGATACCAACAAGATCAAACATTAGGAAAATTCTTTAAAATCATAATTTTTCAATCTTTCAATTTTAGTCAAAATTTCATATCTCGAGCTAGGGACCTCGGAATTCGATTCCGGGCTTACACCTAGGTCCCATATTTTACTACGGACCCCTCGGGACCGTCAAAACACAGGTCCGAATCCGTTTACTCAAAACGTTGACCGAAGTCAACTAAAAATCATTTTAAAGGCCAAAAATCATTATTTCTTCAATTTTCCACATAAAAGCTTTCTGAAAACTCGCCTGGATTGTACACGGAAATCGAAGAGAGTAAAAGTGAGATTTTTAAGGCTAACAAGCGCAGAATTGAGGTTTAAAACTGTCACGACCCAATTTGCCTATGTTGGGTATCGTGATGGCACCTAGTCTTAGGGACTAGTTAAGCCTAGCAGTCACTGAATATCAACAATAAATAAAGAAAAACTAACAGTCTTGATATAGAATCTCAACATAATGTACAAACTTTCCCAAAAATGGTAGTACAAGTCATAATCTCTACGAATCTTCTACAACTTCTAAGTACAACTGTTTGAAAATAGATACAACAGTGTATGAATAATAAATACAAAGAAGGTGACTCCAACTCCTGCGAACGCAGCAGCAGGTTACCTTGAGTCTCCCCGGCAATTATCCACACAGCTATTATAGAAATCAATCATGAAACAACACAAAAATACCCAGAAAGATGGACAACAAAACTAGTCGAATCGAAAAGAAACACAATACAATCGCAAACACCAATAACTCAACTCTACATCGGTTTGTTCACATCGGGCCTTAACCACTAAAATCCATAAACTGGTGGAAATCTTTAAACAACAGTTCATATGAAAAACTTTTGCAAAAAAAAATCATTTTAGTATGGAAGAGTTTCCTTTGAAAATATATTTTCTCCAAAAGTAGATATAAATATATTTAATAGAGAGAATTACGTAAAACATAGTTTCTTTCAATATACGAAACTTCTCAAAGATGCTTTCCCAATAAATGACTTCAAAATATCATTTTAGGCAAGACTAGTGCTTTTCAAATATACCTTCGATGTATAAGTCATTCAAATATAATCATTTCAAACAATTGCTTTTTCAATGATACTTTTTAATAAAATCCCTTGATCAAAATCTCCTTAAGATTTATCCACCGGAACTTAGTCCGTAAANCACTTCGTGCTTTACTCTCATTCTCATCAAAACAAGTGCACGGAATCACCCTTCGTGCTTTACTCTCATTCTCACCAAAACAAGTGCACGACATCACCCTTCGTGATTTTACTCTCATCCTCACAATAAATAAATAGATATGGCACGGCATTATCCTTCGTGCTTTAATATCATAACATGGCACGACATTATCCTTCGTGCTTTAGTATCATAACATGGCACGACATTACCCTTCGTGATTTAACACTCTCATCCTCACAACACACGACATCACCCTTCGTGCTTTACACTCTTCCTCACCCAAACAATATCAAGAACAACAGTTTGGCAAGGAAAAACCAACAATATGACTCATAAATCACCACATCCCGTCAAGGGAGTCAACAATACAAACAATATCATTAACATCATACCCAGTAATAGAAACCACAACATCCCGTCAAGGGAGTCAACATTACAAACAATATCATTAAAAACATAAACAGTAATAGAAACCATCACATCCCCGCAAGGGAGTCAACAACACAAACCATATCATTAACAACATAAACAGTAACAGAAACCATAACATCCCGGCGAGGGAAATAACTATAACCAATCTCATCTAAACAATTAACTTCACAGAATAACACTCAGCTTAAACAAAGGCCCAGTAACATGCAACATCAAGGAAATACCAATAACATAAATGTCTAACAATTAGACCTAAGTGGCACTTAAGGGAATAGTCATATAAATCACAATGTAAGACTCACGGGCATGCTTGACTCCAATGAATAGATGTTCCAACTACGGCTAGTCAACTATAAGGCTATATGGCACTAATTATAGTCAATTAGGCTAACTAGGAAGAAAATATAGCATGATGATAAGAGAAGTAGAATATTCAGTTAAGTCAAGTAAAGTCAAATAGCCAACGAAAGAATCCAAAAACAAGTAATTCTAACTTAAACAGGAAGGGATGAAATTAACAACCAAGGATTCAAATGTAACAATTACAAATCATACACAGGTAATATAAGAATCTACAAATCCTAAAAGGGCAATCTAATTGCAAATAAGTACGAGTACACACTCGTCACCTCGCATACTCGGACTATAATCAACAAGGAAGACTCAATCCTAAGGGGTAGTTCCCCCACACAAGGTTAGACAAGATACTTGCCTCAAAGACGACAATCTGGTACTCAAAAATAGACTTCTCGGGCGAAAAGACCTTCGGACGGCTCAAAATAAACTAAAAAAACTTCAAAATACACATAAAACGTATAAGGAACTATTCCGAATAATAAAGTTTCAATCTTTACACAATTATAAAAATCAACCCAAAAGTCGACCCTCGGGCCCGCACCTCGGAACTCGACAAATTTTACAAATTCCGGCTACCCATTCCGATATGAGTTCACCCATACTAAATCTATCTAATTCCGATATCATTTGGTCATTCAAATCATGAATTTTTATTTTTGAAGTTTTCTTTCAAAACCCACAATCCCCTCAACCCAAAACACAAATTAAATGATAAAACCAAGAACTAATTCATGAAATATATTTAATTCTAGTGGAAGAAAACTTAACCATTCTATTTGTGTGAAAAATCCTCAAAGAATCTCCCAAAATCGAGTTCTACAAGTCAAAATATGTTTTAAATGGTGAAACTCCGATTTTTGGAAGTTTATATTCTGCCTAGTGATATAAAGCATTGCGATCACAGACACAAGGATGCGATCGCATAGAAGAAAAATGTTGCTGGCCAAAAAGGTACTATGCGATCGCGAACAAACTAATGCGATCGTATATAAGGGAAACGACCACTGTCCAAGAATGCACAGTGCGATCGCGAGCTGAAGTGTGCGATCGCATAGGGAAAAAGAAATGGCCTTGACCACACTGTGCGATCGCGAAACAGTGCATGCGAATGCAGTGAAGAGAAAAATGGTCGGCTGCAAGGCAACACTATGCGATCGCGGCTACTACTATGCGATCGCATGGAAGGAAACCATAAGCAACATCAGCAGTGCAAAAATAGGGAAAATGGACCCGGAACCTATCCGAAACACACCCGCGGCTCCCGGCACCCCGTCTAAATTCACAAAAAAGTCTTATAAACTAATACGGACTCGCTTGATGTTCCAAATCACATAAAAAAATAGCACTAAAACGACGAATCAAACCAAAAAAAAACAATGAAATTTCTCAAAACTTCTTTAAACATCAAAATTTTCATTTAAGGTTCGAATCACGCCAAACGAAGTCCATTTCATACCAAACTTCACAGATAACACATATAAATCATATCGAACCTGTATCGGGCTCCAGAACCAAGATACGGGCCCGATACCACAGGTTTCACATAACATTTCAATTTCAAAAACCTTTATATTTTTTCGAAAACAATTTTCTTTAAAAACTCATTTCTCGGACTTGGGACCTCAGAATTCGATTCCGGGCATACGCCCAAGTCCCATATTTTCCTACGGAACCTCCGGGATCGTCAAATCACGGGTCCGGGTCCGTTTACCAAAAACATTGACTGAAGTCAACTTTATTAAATTTTCTAATACAAAATTATCATTTTTATCAGTTTTTCACATAAAGGCTTCTCGGCTACATGCCCGGGCTGTGCATGCAAATCGAGGTAAGATATAAAGGAGGTTTTCACGACCTCGGAACACAGAATTAGCTAGAATATATGGGATGACTTTTGGGTCATCACATCCTCCCCCTCTTAAACAAACTTTCATCCTCGAACGTGTCAAGATTCACCTTGAACTCATCCAATCACTGATGGTACACTTCTAACACATACCCGCGGGGTGATCCCACGTCACCAAACCCTCATAAGCCCGATGATACAATAACAACTGCAATATAGCCTTCACATCACCACCGATAAGCCTCATACCTCTGCTTCTCACCCTCTACTCATTTACAAAAGAGCCGATTCTAAATCCATATCCGACATTAGCCTCAATCAGCTGCATCAACTCATGAATACACCCACAAGGCACGACCACACAACATAGTACATCACACATAGGCTCATATAACACTTTTGATCACAATAGCTGCCCGAAACCAACTCGACATTGGCAATTAGCCCCACATCTGAAAGAACTCTGTTTTCCAAACCCCATAACACTGATAATAATGCAATGAACACGAAGACTTCATTATTAAACATCCGAGTCACCAGCCACAACTGACACCACCGGGCACCCATCCCGCAAACTAAACTAAAGAAACAGATGACGAAATGACTGAATATGAAAATAGAAGCATATAAGGAACTATCAAACAAGCCCATAGGCACAGCTCTCTATCAATACCAACTTACCAAAAGCAATATAACAAGGAAGAAGCAAAGCATATGAACAAATCACAAGGATACCATCCTGATAAAATTCCCGATGCGGTACTCAGCCCGGTCCAAACATATCGAATCAAAAATATCACGAGGACCTCGTCCTCAACTATGAATCACATACCGAAAATATATCATACCAATTGAAATTCCTCCACTAATTCATCTCAGCTGATAAAATCATAATGCTAGCTGATCTCACATCTCGATGGGGTATCAAATCACAACTCGTAAACAAAATACTCAGGAAAATCACATAAAGCTTACCAAGAAGAACAACAAGGACTTACTGCCAGTGCCACTATTATCAAGAATGAATAAAACAACAATAGATACGGGCTACTACTCATAGAATCTCCCAACAGGAGTAAACACAAAATGGAGTGCAAAACATGGAACCCACTCATAAATGAAACAACAAATAAGGGAACTCGTCGCGACTAGCAGAACTATAATGAAATACAATCGGTGCCCCCTATAACACATCAAAACATACCTGTGTGATAATATCTGACACATCGGCCTCCGACCTACTATATGCAACACATCAACGGGTCGGGCCTCCCGCTCTTAGGCGCCCTCTACTCACCTGAATACCCTGCTACCCCACACCTACCTGAATCCTAGGACAATCTCTCAACCTGTGGCTAACATCTCCACACTGAAAACAATCTCGTTGCCGTCAAGGCTGTGGAAAAACACACAATACGAACCCCCTGAGACCTATGAGTACCTGAAATCCCATGCGAAGCTGGTAATGCAAACTGAACTGGTTGACCCATAAAACTTCTACCGTGCCGTAACTTGCCTCCATAATACGGACCAGTAGATTCCACCGATCTATGAGGCCTCATTGCCTCCCTGAACTCTCTCCCTGATCTCGTCTGACCTCTCGCTCCTGGTCCCACTTGCTCTCTAACTGGCGAGCGATCCCCACTACCTGCTGAAACGAGGCATCCTACTCTAACTCTCGAGTCTCGCTGAACCGAATATCATGTCTGAATCTCTCAAAACTCTACGGACTCATATACTAACTGAAACAACCAAACGAGGTGTATATCTGGCCAACTCACTTAATCTAACGGCATACTCCAATAGTGACATAACGCCCTGATGCAACTGCTCAAACTCCGCGCGCCGTACATCCCGAAGGATCTGAGGTGCAACCACTCTCAAAGCATCTCCGAAAGACTGAATCCATGATATTGAAGCTAACTCGGCCAGGTCACCCCAACTCATATTCCGCCACCACTGATCCACCCACTACTCTGAACCTGAGACGTGACAAAGCAATCCCGCTCGTCTCCGCATTACCCAAAGTACGAAGAATATAGTGACACTCCTCCCGGAAACCCTGGGCACCATCTGTCGCCCATCCACTGAAAGATAGAAGGGTGGTACTTCCTTTACCTCTTAAGTCCAATGTATTCTTCCTCCGATGCTACTACCCTAACCACGGCTGAACTAAAACAAGATGTCGTGCTGTCATGACAACGGGTACCTGACCAATGTGATCTCGCTGCTCTGGAGTGTAGGCTGTGGGAGTCTGAACTCCTCCCCTGATTCGTGAAGCAACTGGTGCACTAGAATCAACCCTGCCTGAATCAACGTACCCATTGTACTCAATACTATGCCCAGGCCTCCTGAAGTCCGGGGGAGCAACAGGCACCTCCAATACCTGCCCCTTAACTAGAACTATTGGCGACTCCTCAACGACTGCTCTGATAGGCATCTTAACTACGACACGTGCTCCTCGTTGGCCCCTGTCTCTGACCCTTGCGGCACTTGCTTCGGGGTAACATCATCAGGAACCGACTTTCGTGTCCTCACCATCGGTGAGAGAATGGAACGATAATTTCAAACTTCAAGATCAATAAACTCGAACAATAGGAATGAAGGACGTGAAATTGTCCTAATAGTTCCGTAGCCTCTCGAAGATAAGTACAGACATCTCCGTACCGATC
>MDKI01033958.1:0-18562 GCA_005239505.1 Nicotiana paniculata | reverse complement strand
GTGTGATCCTAGCATTCCTAGCCAGATTAAAGAGCTTCTATCTCCAAATGGGTTGAAGCTTTTCAAGAAGACTTGTTTTGGCTACTTACTGTCTCTTCCCAGTATATGTATGCAAAACCAGGCCATTCATCTTCTTATGAAGTATGAATTGACCTCATCCAATGCTTCATATTTTTCTGTCCAGTTAAAGGGTGAGACACTAAATTTTGGATTGAGGGAGTTTGCCCTAATAACTGGTCTTAGATGTTATACCCAGGTTACAGATTTTGGTTACACTGCGAATTATGTCAGCAAGATAATGAGCAGTTATTTTCCAAACAAGTTAAGAGTGGAGAAGTCATATTTGAAATAGATAGTAACCAACAGAACCTAGGTAAATGATGAGGACGCTGTGAAGTTGTGTATTCTTCATCTTTTAGAATTTTTCATTTGTCCTTCGGACAAAGACCATGTGGTTTTTATAGATCACTTTAGGTTTTATTTGGTAGAATCTGGGCAGTACGAGTCATACCCATGGGGTATTAAATCCTACACATAGTTGATGGAATCTGTTAGGCATAAGCTAAATTCGTTCGTACATTCTTATCTCATACAAGGATGCCCACTAGCAATGCAAGTATGGATGTATGAGTGTTGCTCTACCAACACTGATCTAGCTACGAGGAGTTCTAATTAAATACCTCGCATAGTTAGATGGTCAGCTAGTAATGGGTAGATTTGGTTAGCTGCCTTTGAAGAAAAAATGATAAAGCCTGAATGGAAAAAGGTAAAATGCATTTTTTATGATTATACATGTACCTTCAAAATATCTACAATTATTCTACATTTTCTGCCTTAATCAACTAATAGGTTTTTCCTTATTCAGTTTATCAACATAAGTGAATCTCCCGAAGAGATTGCAGTGCTGTCTTTGCCTGAAAAAATTGAGTACAAAGTTCAAGAGGCTGAGCAAACATCTGATATTCCCAATGTTGATCCTCCTACGTTGGAACCCAAACAAACATATGGAGAAGAGGACAAGGATTCTATTGATAAATTGATTAGAAAATTAGAAAGAGGCATTGAGCAGGTAATATATATATACATATATATATATATATACATATATATATATATATACATATATATATATATATATATATATACATATATATATATATAATTGCATTTGTTTTTGAATGTATGTTAAGACATATTATGAAGTTAACAACTTACTATTTTGTAACATGTAGATTGATGAAAAGCTTGAAGATATTAGGAAAGCTATCTTTGTAGAACTCGATAGCCTTCGCATGCTGATAAACGACTCTGTGAAGACTGTTTTGCAGTTGATAAGTAGTCAAAATGACCAAGTTGATGCAAAGGTAAGATTTAAATTTTATTTATATAGCAAAACAATTTATGGCATAGGAAAAATATATACAAACTAATATAAAACATTCAGTTTGCTGGTAGTTCAACAAAAAATAATGATCAACAAAAAGACATGAACAATCAGTATTTTCAGTTCAATATTGGGGAACAAGTGCAGGCCAGCACCAGCAAAACAGGTATCTACAAAATACCTACAAAGTATCTACAATTAATTTCAGAATATTTACAACATATCTACACTTATCTACAAATTATCTACAATATTCCTACATATATGCTAAATCTGTCAAGCCACCATTATCCAGTATGATTTAACATTTTTAATGAAAAAAACAGAACATGTTGAAGGTGCAATTGGTCAAGAAAATCTTCCAGCACATGGTGATTTATATAAACATTTTGAAGGTGCAACTGATGAAGAGAAAGCAGGTATCATACTGTTATTCAGAGATATTTTTTTGCTGTTTGAATTTTTTAATAGTTCTATCAAGTAAGATATGCATGGTGTTACATAGATGGAAGATATGAATGCACAGTCCCTAATTCACGGAGTGACAGTAGATGCTCAAACAGAACAGGTCAATGAGGAACATGACGATGAAGGTGCACAGGCACAGTATGTGAATCTAGGTGATTCAGAAGAATCCGGAGCTGAGAAGAAGGGGGTTACACTGGATGATTTTGAGATGCCTGACAACTTATCCCAGTTGGTTAAGTTTGGCGAGCCTATACAAGATGATGCAACACCTATGCATCCGGGTAAAACAAGGCAGTCGGGAAAGCATGCCTGATCTCCATTTATCCCTCTATACAGTTCTGGTGTCAGCAGCTCGGTTGGACCTCAAATTTTCCACCTCAAGCACCCCTTTACTACTGTTATTGGTTAAGATGTAGATCTGGAGGTTTTAGATCAATTCAACAAGTGGTTATACCACGGTAGAGACAAAGGTTCAAAGAGGTTAGAATGCATAATTTGACACTTTGATTTCACCATTTATCTTTTACATAGCTAATTCATTCTACAATTTGTTTTTGACATCTATTTGTTGTTATAGGAGGAAGGCTCCATATTCCATAAAGGACAACCAAATTAAGCCTTGGTTAGACCTTGGAGTGGAAAATGTTGATAAGAAGGACTGGTTCTTTCCCCTAGCTCACCCCGTACAAGTTCTCAATAACTCGGTAAGTATCAGTGAGTTTATTCCCAAGATATGATTTGTAGATTCTTTGTCTACTATTTTGTAGTTTAATTGTAGTTCTGCTGTAGATATGTAGAATATTTGAAGATGACCTGTAGTATGAATTGTAGATATGATGTAGACATGATTGTAGATGCTGTGTTTCTTGTTTGTAGTGTAATTGTATTTATGTTGTAGATTATGTATACTATTTGAAGATGTCTTGTAGTATAAATTCTAGATATATTTTGTAGACATGATTGTAGATGTTGTGTTCCATGTTTGTAGTGTAACTGTAGATAAACTATAGTTATTTTTTAGATTATTTGAAGTTGACTTTGTAATTTAAATTGTAGAGCTGTTGTAGATATTATTGTAGATATTTTTTTTTGTTTTGTAGTTAATTGTAGTTATATTGTAGCTTTATGTAGATCATTTGAAGTTGACTTGCTGTTTAAATGCCAACTATTTTTGGTTGCAGCACATTGATGTTATAATGTATTACTTGAGGTAAAGAGGCAAGTATGGCCCCCACAACAAGACCAGGTTTACCACAACAGATTGTTTGTTCAAGACCAGGATTGAACAAATTTATGAAAAGTATCAAAGTTCTCCTCACGATAAGAAGATTTCTGTTATTAAACCCCAGGATGTTGTAGCAGAATATATATTGGGGTATAGGCTACTTGCAAATGTTGCATGGGATGAAGTTGACTATGTCATCATGCCCGTCAACATTGTAGAAAAATTTCACTGGATGTTGGTTGTTTCTGACATTGCAGACAGGCAACTTTATGCGTATGATTCCATGGTCTCCTCTGTCACGCCCCAAAATGGAGGGACGCGACCGACACTAGACCGGGTGACCCCCAGTCAAGCGAACCCGATTTTCCTTTCCCACCCAATGCGTTTCCCCGTGTTTATAACATTCATTATTTATGTGAAACGGTGAGATAATCTTAAAAGTGCGTGAATACCACATTAAGTCCAATTTATACATATTAGATACGCCACTTCCCGATACGGACCATGATTACAATTACATACAACCACTGCCCAAAATATACATATACATATACGTCCACATAGTGTCTACGGAGCCTCTAAGAGTACTAGGAGCTTATACAATACTTGCCGGCAACAAGGCCCCAGCTATACCTTACATTACATAATACACTCAAAAAGGAGAAGGCCTGAACTATACATGGCCCCGAGAGGAAGTGGGGCTCACCAGCACAGCCGAAAAGGATGAGGAGAAGGCACCACTAACGGCGAGCTGAGCAACCTGCTATGGACCCTGATACGCTCAAATTACACTTTAAAATTGTGTAAAGCGGTCGAAGTCAAATATAATAACCCAACAAGGTTGGGGTCGAATCCCACAGGGAATAGGTGTGAAAATAATACTTTGATAGTGTGATTCTTAACTCAAATCATAATTCCATTCCATTAGTGAACATGAATTTTTGAGGATTTGTTGTGTAATAATTTAGTAAATGTAGCGGCAATTAGACTTAATTGAAGTTGTAATTATTATGATTAAGTAGGCCAAGGTTGTGTCCCCTTTGATGAAGTGTAATGAAAATGGGTATTAATATGATATATTTATAATGGGAAGTTCTTGATATCAATCGATTTCTAAATGTCTACTCAATATTTTCCAATAATAGAGTAGAACTTCCTCTTTATAATTTTCCCAAATCTAAAAGAGTTGCACTAAAACCCAAATCACGTGTTGCCAAATAAAATCAACTTATTCCTAAGTTATTCTATTAAACAAGGTTTAAAGCCTTGAGTTATTGATATTTATTCTTACCAAGTCTAACCCACTTTTCCAAGCTAAGAAAGAATTTATGGCATAAGTTAATGTTTGCAACCACTAACAATAATTATGAAATGAAGAGTAAATAAATATCAACACCCCATTATGCATATATTCAATGGCAAATACCCAAATACATAACACCCATTTAGGGTCCACAACCTTAGTATTTAAGGCTAGCTATACATAGTAAATGACAAAACGTTAGGAATAATAAGTGTCATGAATGCTTACAAACCCAAGGATTTCTTGCTCTAATGCTTCCAAAAAGGAAAAGAATATTCAATAGGGCAATGTTCTTTAAAGACCAGACAAGAATGACCCACAAAACTCTAATAAATCTATTTATAGTGGGCCAAAAATGTGGCCGAAACGGACAAAAATACCCCTTCAAGTCAACTCTGCGTTCGCATTTCAAGACCCTAGTTTCCAGATCGTCACCGCATTAATGATATGCGGTTCACATTGTTGATCTGCGGTTCGCATTGTTGATATGCGATTTGAATTGTTGGTATGCGACCGCAGATTGGCATCGCATTCTTGAGGAAGCATCAGGCACACGGGATTCTGCGGTTAATTCTGCGGCTCGCATGTGAGTTATGCGGTCGCATAATCGACCGATTCTTGCTCTTGAATTTGGCCAATCTTTCTGTTGAGGTCTGCGATCCCTTGGGTGCATTATGCTGATTCGCATGTTAGTTCTGCGACATCCTCTTGTCAAATATGCGATCGCATAGTGTTAATTTCTTCCCTTTTTATCTCCTTTGATCTCTTTTTCATGTTCTTGAGTGTTTAAGCTTCATGTACTGCAAAACATCATAATTCTATAAGTAAAAAGAGTAAATTCTCTTGAAACAAGCTATAACCTAAGCAATTTGGTATTAAATGTGCCAAAATTCTCCGGCAAATCAACACCCCCAACTTGAACTCTTGCTTGTCCTCAAGCAACTAGAAAGACTCTATCTTAACTTATTCATTAACTATAAGACCGGAAACAACTATGATCACGGACAGTGTTAAGTGTCAGTACTACAAGCATGCATTTCATCAAATTACCCGATATGAATAGTTACTAATATTTACAAGGAAACTTCTCAACTTGTGAACTTTGAGCCTCGAGCTATTTGACAAAATGTTACTTCTCAGCTGAGTGTATTTGCACCCGACTTCAAGAACTCAACTACTGTTGTACACCACAGTACATGTGCCCTCACCACAAAGAAAGAAAGTCCCAACTCACAATATTTACAATGAAAACAAGGGACATATTTACACAAACACTCACACTCACAAAGAATTTCAAGTGTTACAACACATCATCCATAGGCTTGCCCTTATTATAATTCATAGCATTTTCAAGAATATTCGGTTGGAGATCCCATAAGGGTTTTATAAGCTTGTAATGTAGGTTTAGGAAAAGGTAGGATACACATTTGGGAAAATGACTACATCCTCCTTGAACACTACTCACATTTTTCTTTCTTGATGCACTTTGTTTCTATTCAAACCACATGGCCTAGTTTGACTCTAGTTACCAACATAGAATCATTTTAGGCGCCTCGCTACATTTTTTCAAGCTCCCATATTTATTTACATAAGCACATTTCTTTTTCTATTCTCTCTTTTATTTTTTTAGTGTTTTTATTTTGGAGCTTGAATAATTTCAAAAGAAAACCTTACTAATTTCCACTTTGACACTACACCCCCAACTTAGGCTTTTTGCCTCATTCTCACTATTCAAGGAGGGATGGGTTCAAAAGAGGAATTATTCTTCAGAAAGGGGAAGGTTAGCATTGAGGTGACCAAAGAAAAAGTTCAAGGCTCAAATGGGGTAACTAGTGATAATATATATACAACGGTGGCTACAAAGGCTAATGGTTTTTTTTTTTTTTTATACACAAAGAATGCCTAAGGTCATTTCTCCAACCAAACATAATTATCATTAGTATTGAAAGACCAACCGGGCAAGTTCTAGACGATGGACGCAATCACAAGAATTATTGATACAAACATCTAACACACACGGCACATGACTTGTTTAGTTCAACGTCGTTTTAGCTCAAGAGTCAGGGCTTGCCATTTCAAAACTTTCATTATTTACATGTATAATTCGAAGTACACATAGTGTCAAAAGGCAAGCCTTAAGTTCACAGAGTTGATATAATTCTAATATATATATATATATATATATATATTTTTTAAAAGGGTATGGATTATTTACAGATGTACATGCTTGCGACTAGACACTTACACTAAACTGGTCAACATGTTTCTTCCTAGTGCCATGGTTCTACTATTCCACCCTTGGAAAAGAACCCGGCGAAGAAAAACCAAAGGGAATTCATTAATAATACTTAAGGAGAAAAACTCGACATATTAATATCACAAACGAAATATGTACACTGGTTTACTGACAACTTAGACATAGTACATAAAAAAAAACAGAAACAAAACCATTCATACATACAACAAAATTGCAAGTACTATATTATCCAAGTTGTTACAAAAAATACTTACAACCACCACCCCCGAACAAGAAGATATGCATTGTCCCCAATGCATAAGAAATGTAAAGACAGAGTAAGGTGCTCCCTGGGGCACACTAAGCGCTACGGGAGTCTGTGGTATCCTCAACTGTCTCATGGACAGGAGCATCTGACAGCGCAGTAGGCAGCATAACAGCTACTGGTGGCGGAGGAGCTGCTGCAGGCTCAGCGGCAAAAGTGACTGGAGTCTGGGAGCTGCCGCCCTCATCTGCTGACGGCTGAACTGAGGCTGGGGTAGCAGTGTCCTCCAGAGAACATTGAATAGCAAGCTGAATGAGCGCCTCCTCTGTCGGATCTGCAATGGTATGGATGACAACCCCCTTTCCCTTCTCCTGAGGACCCTGCTCCTCGTCGGACGAAGAGGAGTCCTCCTCGAACGACTCGCCCTCGAACTCTGAAGAATGTATGGACTCCTTTCCCGAAGGTATAGCAACAGGTGCGGGAGGAGCTGAAGGAGGAGGGATAATCGTGCGGCAGGGGCTGTCATCAGCGTGGATAAATCTAAGCCTAGCCCCGGCTCGGAGGTACCAACTCCCTGTTCCCCTTCCTTGGGCAGGAGGGATGAAAAGTCAAACTCCAAGTGCTGCAGTCGGTGGAGCTCCTTCTGCAAAGTGGACACATTGGTCCGGAGCTCTGGCAAATGTCTAACCTCACCTCGCTCAACCTTTTCAATGCATGCCTCAAGCCAGAGAAGGCGACCCTCAAGGGCAGTTACTGAAGATTGAATGGGGTGAGGGCCTGTCGGATCAGAGTAGGAAGTTCTCTTAGGAGCTTGTCCACCTTAGCATATATATGCTGAGCTAGGAGACCAAGCTGGGAGAGAACAGGTAACGGAACAACTGAGGGGGTGCCAGCACGGGCAGTAGGTTGTGAGACAGTGGTGGATGGCTCTGCTATAGAAGGCTGGGGCTCTGAAGGCTCTGCCTCTGTAGGGGTTGGCATTGGGTTGGCTGAAGGAGATGCTGCTGACCTGGGCCCCACATCACTGATACGGGTGATGTCAATATCCTTGTCAATCTTGGCTGCCTTGTCACATGAAGGCATAAGAGGGACTTCAGCAGCTCGGCACAGTGCAGTGATAAGGCAGGGGAAAGCAAATGAGGTCTTCTTCTGCCAAGCTCGGACCCCAATATCTTGAAAAATAATGTCGGTCACATCGACATTGATCCCGGACATAATGCAAGCAATGAGAATGGCCTTCTCAATGCTTATATGTGTTTCGTTTCTGGTGGGGATCAGATGGGGTGCAACAAAAGCAAGCCAGAATCTTCCTTCTCTTGAAAGATCTTCTTTGAAAATCTTGTGGTTAGGAGAAATCCAGGCCGGAGTACCTTTTGCAATAACAGAGGCGACCCAAGCACGCTCTCCATCTTTATTGGCCAGTTTGGCCTCGTATTCTTTCGTGCTTGGGCGCGATGTTGAAAAATACCTAGCATGGATGGCGGCCTGGTGACACTCCACTTCAACCCCCCTAACAAACACTGCCTCACTGAAAATTTTGTTCCTCTTGTGATGGGCATCCCTAGAAGCAGCATAAGAAGCATAAAACTCTCTCACCAAGCGCTCGTTGTATTCTCCGAGGGGCTCAGTAAAGCAGTCCCATTTTCTTGTTCGGATGTTCTGTAGAATATGGGGATATTTCTCTTTCAGGCCGTTGAGACTGAGCCTTTTTTCGGGTAAGATCTTTCTTGTGGTCATACCCTCCCGGTACAACTCCCTAGATAGGGGCAGTGGAAAGCGGAGCTGGTAATCGTCCCCCTGTTTCCTCCATACCTCAGCTTCCAAGTTCACCTCTGGTTCACTACCCCCCTCATCAGACTGGGAGGGACTTTCGACAATATCCGATGTAGGTGCCTGGCGTGCATGCATGGGTGGAGGTGCATGCCTACTTGTGGAGGCTCTCTTAGAGATTGTATGCTTATGAGGCATTGCTGCATAGAGAAACTACGTGTGAGTGCACGGGCGGACAAAATAAAAACAAATCATGAAAAGATGAGAAAAAAACAAAAAGTTTGGCCTATGCGACGAGGTATGCGATCGCATAACCACAATGCGGATCGCAAACCAGCTGCATAAGCGAACATAGTTAAACAGGAGCATTAGTGCGATAGCATATGCGATCGCATAACCACTATGCGGTTCGCATATGCAACGCAGAAGTGGATGGGAGCAATGGAAACAAATATGCGATCGCATAAGTCACCGCAAAGGTGATTATGCGATCACAGAAAAGCTGCAAACGGGGAGGTGTGCTGGGGAAACATTCTGTTGAAGGGTGCAACGCATCTGCGAACCGCAAATTGACTATGCGATCGTATATGCGTCACATATATCTTTGTTCCCAATGGGCCTAAGGCAGGATTTGCGACACAGATGTGGTCCACATTTTAGAAATGCGATCCGCAGATCCTTCAAGTACATCATTCTAGCCCTAACAATGGCGGATTTTCAAAATTAACAACCTCCCAGGCCCAATTACCAATCAAAATTTCTACCCTTCCCCCTCCCCTTTACGGTTTCACCTCAGCACAATAATGACACTATAGAATCCATGATTCAAAATAAAATAAAACACAAGAAGAGGGGAGAGAGGAACATACCTGATGAATAGATGTAGAAGATAAGTGGATCCGCAAAATAAGGTTCTTTGCTCTTTCGATTTGTGTTTTTCCCAATCTGGGTCTTTTCCTTTTCGCTTTATCTGTGTTTTGCCTTGTTTTTGTTTTAAGCGGGAAGACGGGAGAGAGAGAGAATTAGGACTTACCTAGGGCGAAATGCGATGGCGGGGGGATCGCATAAGGAAGTGTGCGATTGCACCTTCATCATGCGGTGCATTAGTCACTGGCTTACCAAGTTCAGAATGCGGTGAACTTATGCGATCGCATACAAGACATGCGTTTCGCATAGTATACCTTGATATCGTATTTCTGTCACGAACAATTTCCAAGAACACTGTTGATGTTTGCAACCATAATGTGAACCGCATACAAGTAATGCGATAGCATATGCGTCGCAGACTAGCCAAATGCGTTTTTGTTTTTTTTTCTTTTTTTTAGATGAAAAAAAGATAAACAGAAAATGTTACCAAACATGGTTTGCCTCCCACGAAGCGCTTAATTTAACGTCGCGGCACGACGAGGTTGGTACTCCCTTGGAGTCATTCATTAGTAGGACAAGAACCATCCTTCAAAGTTAATTTCTCTACCACATGCCTCTCACCATCGGTACCCAAGTAGTGTTTGGTGCGTTGGCCGTTTACTTTGAACGTACGAAGTCCGTCCTCAGTTGCTAGTTCCACAGCCCCAAAAGGAGAGAAATTCACCACTTGGAAAGGGCCAGACCATTTAGATTTGAGTTTCCCCGGGAAGAGTTTTGAGTCGGGAATTGAATAGTAACACCAAGTCACCCGTATGGAACTCCCATTTTAGGATCTTCTTGTCATGGACCACCTTCATTCTCTCTTTATACATAGCTGCGCTCTCATAAGCGTGGAAATGGAATTCTTCCATTTCATTGAGTTGATGGAGCCTCAAATTAGCAGCTTCATTCCAGTCCAGGTTCAATTTCTTGAGTGCCCACATGGCTTTGTGCTCAAGCTCCACGGGTTGATGACATGCTTTTCCGAACACTAGCCTGTACGGAGAGGTACCTATAGGAGTATTGTATGCGGTCCGGTAGGCCCATAATGAATCATCCAGCTTCCTTGACCAGTCGGTCTGGTTGGCATTAACTATTTTTGCTAGGATGTTCTTTATCTCTCTGTTGGATACTTCAACTTGACCACTCGATTGGGGATGATAGGGAGTCGTCACCCTGTGCTTCACACCATACTTCTCTAATAGGCCATTGAACGTCCTGTTGAAAAAATGAGAACCACCGTCACTGAGAATTTCTCGAGGAGTGCCGAACCGTGTGAATATGTTTCTTTTCAAGAAAGCGGTTACACTCCTAGCTTCATTGTTTGGCACGGAAACGGCTTCAACCCACTTGGACACATAGTCCACAACTACAAGAATGTACTTCATCCCACAAGAACTTACAAACAGCCCCATAAAATCGATGCCCCATACGTCAAAAACTTCAACCTCCAACACAAAGTTCATTGGCATTTCATGCCTCTTGGAAATTGACCCTTGTCGTTGGCATTGGTCACAAGCTTTGACCATTTGATTCGCATCCTGATAGAGAGTTGGCCGATAGTATCCACATTCAAGCACTTTTTGCCGCCGTCCGATTCCCTCCATGATGTCCCCCCGCGGGTGAATCATGACATGCCTTTAGAATAGGCATCACTTCTTCTTCTGGGACACATCTTCTAATAATGTTGTCCGCACAAATGTGGAACAGAAATGGCTCCTCCCAATAGTATTGACGGCAGTCCCTCAATAACTTCTTCTTCTGGTATGACTCCAGGCCATCCGGGATCAGCTCACTCACCACATAATTTGCAATATCGGCATACCAAGGAGCTAAAGAAGAAGATAATGCCAGAATATGCTCATCAGGGAAAGCATCATCAATATCTAAGTCATCTGTCGTGCGCCCCTTTTCTTCAATTCGGGAGAGATGGTCCGCAACTTGATTTTTCGTGCCCTTCCGGTCTTTGACCTCGAAGTCAAATTCTTGCAATAGAAGGACCCATCAGATTAACCTTGGCTTAGAATCTTTCTTCGCCATGAGATAGCGAAGAGCAGCGTGATCTGTAAAGACTATCACTTTGGATCCCAAAAGATAGGCTCGAAATTTCTCAAAAGCATAGACAATAGCAAGGAGTTCTTGCTCTGTCACTATGTAGTTCATTTGGGCAACGTTGAGAGTTTTTCTTGCATAGTAGATGGGATGAAGAACCTTGTTGTGCCTTTCACCCAAAACCGCTCCAATAGCTACATCACTAGTGTCACACATAAGCTCGAATGGGAGAGACAAATCCGGTGTGGCAATAATAGGGGCCGTGGTGAGATTTTCCTTAAGTTCCTCAAAAGCTTTGAGGCATTCATCATTGAACAAGAACTTGGCGTATTTCTCAAGGATTTTTCAAATAGGGTTTGCAATTTTTGAAAAGTCCTTGATGAACCGCCGATAGAAGCCGGCATGGCCAAGAAAGCTTCAGATGCCTTTCACCGAAATTGGAGGAGGGAGTTTGGAGATGACCTCAACCTTCGCCCGATCGACTTCAATGCCCTTTCTAGAAATTGTGTGCCCCAACACAATCCCTTCATCAACCATGAAGTGACATTTTTCCCAATTGAGCACAAGATTGGTTTCTTCACACCGTTTTAGTACTTGTCGGAGGTTGTCAAGGAAATGCTCAAAAGAATCACCAACCACCGAGAAATCATCCATAAAGACTTCCAAGAAATCCTCCACCATATCGGAGAATATGGACATCATACATCATTGAAACATGGCCGGGGCATTGCACAACCCAAAAGGCATCCGACTAAAAGCAAAGGTGCCATACGAGTAAGTGAAGGTTGTTTTCTCTTGATCTTCCAAAGCTATGTTGATTTGGTTGTAGCTGGAATAACCATCGAGGAAGCAACAGAAGGATATTCCCGCTAGCCGATCAAGCATTTGATCAATAAAAGGCATAGGGAAATGATCTTTTCAAGTAGCATTGTTAAGCTTTCGGTAGTCCATGCACACTCTCCATCCGGTGACCGTCCGCGTAGGGATAAGTTCATTCTTTTCGTTGTGGATCACCGTCATGCCTCCTTTATTAGGCACACATTGCACTGGACTGACCCACGGACTATCCGCAATGGGGTAGACAACCTCGACGTCCAACCATTTGATTATCTCCTTCTTGACTACCTCTTGCATAGAGGGATTTAATCTTCTTTGATGCTCTACGCTTGGTTTGCTCCCTTCTTCGAGTTGGATTTTGTGTTCACATATTCCGGTGGGAATTCCTCGGATGTCCGCTATTGTCCATCCAATCGCTTGTCGGTGCTCCCGCAAGACATTTAGCAATGCATCAACCTGCACATCATTCAACAAAGAAGACACGATTACGGGTAAAGTATCATTAGAGCCAAGAAATTTATACCTCAAGTGCGATAGGAGTGGTTTGAGCTCAAGTTGTGGTGGCTCCATGATTGAGGGCTTTGCGGGTGATGTCATTCGATTCTGTAGGTCGAGGGAAAGCTTCTTTGGTGCATATGTATAAGACCCACGCCCTTTCAATGCATTGACTATCTCCGCATAACCCTCGATGTTTTCATCATCAAAATTTACCAAAATTTCCGCCAATGCCTCGCCGAGGCCCTCTTCTTCCATTTTCATCTTAACGACATCTTCCACCTCATCAACAACATCAATAACCTAGATCCCCTCATATGCGCTTGGCAATTTCAACCCCTTGCTTGCTTGGAATGTAACTTCTTCATTATTCACTTGGAATTTGATTTCATGTCTTTCCGAATCCATTAATGCTTTTCTAGTTGCGAGGAATGGTCTTCCTAAAATGATAGGAATCTCCTTATCCACGGCACAGTCCATGATGACAAAGTCGGTTCTGAGAAGGAACTTGCCCACCTTCACTAGAACATCATCAACAATGCCCAAGGGTTTCTTTATGGTTCGATCGGCCATTTGCAAATGCATGCTAGTAGGTCTTGGCAATCCCAATCCCGCTTGCTTGTAAATAGCAAGAGGCATCAAATTTATACTAGCACCGTTGTCACAAAGTGCTCTAGCAAAATTTCTCAATCCAATGGTGCATGGGATAGTAAAAGCTCCCGGGTCTCCCTTCTTCTCCACGGTTGATGTAGCAATTATTGAACTAACCCTGTGAGTCAAATTTACCACCTCATTCTTTGTCATCAGCTCCTTCAAGTACTTGGCGAACCCCGGCATTTCTTGGAAAGCTTCCAAGAATGGAATGTTCACCGACAATTGCTTCAAGATGTCATAGAATTTTTCAAACTTCCCGTCATTCACTCTTCGTGAAAGCCTTTGAGGAAACAGAGGATTGGGCCTAGGAATTGGTGGAGGATCTTTTGGGCTCTCCTTCGCCTTTTCCACGGCCTTTCCTTTTCTCTATCCTTGAACCTCATCCTCTAGGGGGGCTTCCTCAACTTTCACTACTACCGGCAACTCACTCTGTGCTTCCTCTCATTGATCACTGTTCTCGACAGCAATCACTTTCTCACTTTCGTCTTGAATCACCTTACCACTTCTCGTTGTGATGGCCATGCAATGAGATGTCGACCCCCCTGGGCCGCTTTTTGGGTTGACCATCGTGTCACTTGGAAGTGTGCCTTTTATCTTGGGAGTTTTCTCTCTTGATAGATCTCTCATTTGCAATTCAAGTTTTTGAATTGAAGCGGTGTGTGAGCCCACCACCTCAGACATATTCCTCATTGTTGCATTGCTTTTCTCTTGATTTTGCAGAATCCGCACTAGCATCCTTCCATTTTTGATTCACTTGACAACCCTTCCTTGTATTGTGAAGAGTTGGGATACTACCGTCGCGGTGGGACATAAGGTTTGGAGCTTCTATTGGGATAATTGTTGTTGTTGTTCCAAGATCCTTGGCCACTTTGATCATTTCGCCAATATTTTTGGCCTTGCCCTTGCGGGTTTGGCCTCCAATTGTTTTGTTGGAGGTAACCACCCTGAGAGTTTTGAACATAATTTGCTTCTTCCCACTCTTGATTACCCATTGATTGCATGTCTTCCACCATATGCACTTTCTTCGTTTGATTTTCCTTGAGCATCTTTGTCAGTACATCAACATTAGTGGAAAGACCTGCAATCACTTGGTCTGTTTCTTGATTATCCTTGATCATGTTTGCAAGAGAAAGAGTGCCATAAGAAATTCCCTCACTCGTATCTTACGAATGCCATGCTTGATTGTGCTTAGCCATCTTGTCTAAAATTTGAGTAATCCTAGCAAATGACTTATCCATGAAAGACCCATCCGTGACATTCTTTGCAATTGACTGAGAGAGCAGGTCTAGACCCATGTAAAATTTCTCCATCAAAATGTTTTTCGGGAACCCATGGTTTGGTGATCTCACAAGATATATCTTGAAACGGTCTCACGCTTCGTGTAAGTTCTCCCCCGACATTTTCTTGAAGAAAAATATTTTGTCTCTAAGCTCAGATTTTTTGCTATCCGGGAACCTCTTTGACAAAAAGGCTCGGACAAGCTCAGGCCATGTAGTGATGGTGTGAGGGGGTAAATTGAGGAGCCACTTCTTTGCCTCTCCTGCTAAGGAATACTTGAACACCCGCAACCTCAAAGCGTCATCCAACACATTGGTCTGTTTGTGCATGGCGCACACACCAAAGAAGTACCTTAGGTGTTGCGTAGGATCATCATCTGTTGAGTTGTGAAATAATCCTTCTGCCTTAAGCATCAGTATCATTCCATGGTCCACCTTAAATGTCGATGCACCAACTGCCGGTGGAAGGATGGCATTGGAGTCGTCGATGTATTCCTCAATATCGGCGAAAGGATTTTCCTCTTCTCCATACAACTCGGCCATTGTGACCTGGGACACCAATTCAAAACAAGCAACTTGTGATGGAATAGAACAGATATAAAGTGAAGTAGACACTAACTAGTAATTTCAAAACCGTATTCCCCGACGGCGCCAAAGTTTGATACGCTCAAATTACACTTTAAAATAGTGTAAAGCAGTCGAAGTCAAATATACTAACCCAACAAGGTTGGGGTCGAATCCCACAGGGAGTAGGTGTGAAAATAATACTTTGATAGTGTGATTCTTAACTCAAATCATAATTCCATTCCATTAGTGAACGGGAATTTTTGAGGATTTGTTGTGTAATAATTTAGTAAATGTAGCGGCAATGAGACTTAATTGAAGTTGTAATTAGTATGATTAAGTAGACCAAGGTTGTGTCCCCTTTGATGAAGTGTAATGCAAATGGGTATTAATATGATATATTTCTAATGGGAAGTTCTTGATATGCAATCGATTTCTAAATGTCTACTCAATATTTTCCAATAATAGAGTAGAACTTCCTCTTTATAATTTTCCCAAATCTAAAAGAGTTGCACTAAAACCCAAATCACTTGTTGCCAAATAAAATCAAATTATTCCTAAGTTATTCTATTAAACAAGGTTTAAAGCCTTGAGTTATTGATATTTACTCTTACCAAGTCTAACCCACTTTTCCAAGCTAAGAAAGAAATTATGGCATAAGTTAATGTTTGCAACCACTAACAATAATTATGAAATGAAGAGTAAATAAATATCAACACCCCATTATACATATATTCAATGGAAAATACCCAAATACATAACACCCATTTAGGGTCCACAACCTTAGCATTTAAGGCTAGCTACACATAGTAAATGACAAAAAGTTAGGAATAATAAGTGTCATGAATGCTTACAAACCCAAGGATTTCTTGCTCTAATGCTTCCAAAAAGGAAAAGAACATTCAATAGGGTAATGTTCTTTAAAGACCAGAAAAGAATGACCCACAAAACCCTAATAAATCTATTTATAGTGGGCCAAAAATCGGGGCCAAATCGGATAAAAATACCCCTTCAAGTCAACTCTGCGTTCGCGTTTCAAAACCCTAGTTTCCAGGCCGTCACCGCATTAATGATATGCGGTTCGCATTGTTGATCTGCGGCTCGCATTGTTGATATACGGTTCGCATTGTTGGTATGCGACCGCAGATTGGCATCGCATTCTTGAGGCAGCATCAGGCACACGGGATTCTGCGATTAATTCTGCGGCTCGTATGTGAGTTATGAGGTCACATAATCGACCACATTCTTGCTCTTGAATTTGGCCAATATTTCTGTTGACGTTTGCGATCCCTTGGTGCATTATGCGATTTGCATGTTAGTTCTGTGACATCCTTTTGTCAAATATGCGATCGCATAGTGTTAATTTTCCCTTTTTATCTCCTTTGATCTCTTTTCCATGTTCTTAAGTGTTTAAGCCTCATGTACTGCAAAACATCATAATTCTATAAGTAAAAAGAGTAAATGCTCTTGAAACAAGCTATAACCTAAGCAATTTGATATTAAATGTGCTGAAATTCTCCGGCACATCAGACCCACCTACATCCATATAAAAGACGTAGCGCCCCGGGCAAAAGGGACGCTAGTACTGTGGAATAGTACTAGTATGTATAAACAAACTTTATCCCAAGTAACATCAAGCAATACACAATTAAGGAACAACGATAGAACTAACTAATCAATGCACGTGGAAGGAAACAACCAAAATCAAACAAGATGCACAATCTCTCCTTTTTCCCTTTCAACATCATCATATTCAAGAGCTCATAGATTTTCATTTCAGTAGTGATAACAATCACATTCCATCCTTATTACCTCGGCCACCCTTATCACAAACAATTTCATAAGAATCACCATTTCAAAGAATAAAAATTCATATCAACGACTTATTTATTTGGGCCCAAGGCACCATAACTCTTATCAAGTAGTAATTTCATGAACACCGTGTTGCCCCAATCGCTCCATTCAGTCATATTGTTTCACAATACTCTTTTTCATTACTTTCCACGTGTGGCTTTCAACTATTTTACACATTCCCACATTTGAGTATATTATCAATCTTTCGTTCATTACACATCACACACCTTTCACAACTTCATATATCATAGTAGTATGACAATCAACTAGGAAAATCTGAGAATAGAATCTCACGCCTCAACACGTTTTAACAATCAATTCACATATTTCCAAACAAGGTACACATACCAAATACTCGGACCCAACAAGAGGATTCTACGAAGGTTAAAGTTAGTCATACATACCTGGGGTCGAAATTCCTTTTTAACTTTTACTCACAAATCACCGGACCGACTAGTACCGTCAATCTAGTTCACAATTAAACATATTCAACTCAGAATTGGAAACCATGCATACAATTTGAACTCTTTTTAAGCATTTATCAACTGCTATGTGACTCCCTGCTTTTAAATTGCCAACCCCTTATTTGCGAACTTTACCGCAACCCGCTTCCTCTTACTAGATTATGGACATTAATGATCATGCATGCAAGGTATAAACTTATATTTTCAAGAATCAATTCATGAGAGTCCCCCTTTTGTTTAAAATCAGAAAACTAATGAAAAGGTTTTGGGAATTCTTACCTGTTAGAATGAAGAAGAAGATGATTACTTGAAATTTCCAGGCCTGAGTGACTTTGAAAATCCAATTGGTAAAGATAAAGCTTTCTCCCTGAAGAACCCTCTCTCCCCTCTCTCTAATTTTGTTCAGAAAATGGTTAAAAATAAAGGGGAGGGGTGTTTTAATGAACTGGGGTCGGGTTTAAAAAATTAGAAAAATAGGACCCGACACAAGAATGCGGTCAGGAATGCAATCACATTCCTAACATGCGGTTCGCAGATCTGACCGCACAATGGCCCTAAAGATGGGTCAAAAATCCAGAACCCACTGCCCAGGTGTGCGACCTATTGTGCGGACCGCATACACGTTATGCGATCGCATACTAGACCGCATAGTTGACTTCAAATGGGGCAGTATTCTGCTTAGGTATGCGACCATTATACGGTCCGCATACACGCGGTGCGATTGCATAGTGCGTCGCATAACACATACTTTCTGGAAAATTATATTCTTTAAGTCTGGGGGTACTTTTTACTCTATTCAGGTCTGTTT
>MDKI01277487.1:0-73985 GCA_005239505.1 Nicotiana paniculata | reverse complement strand
CATAAGTAGGAAAAGCAAGCACTTTTGGACAGATTTTGGTTTACCAAAAATCTGTCCAAAAGACTTACTTTTTTCACCAAAAACCTGTCCAAATAGGAGAAAGGACAACCCTTTTCACTAAATTCAGACACAAGAAGAGTAGTTGTACTCTTAGCATGCTTCAAATAGTAAAAGTAACCAACTATGTGCTCTACTCAATCATTCCTTTCTACACCCTCAACTTTAACATTAGCAACTAAATAACTAAAGTACTATATTTCATCACATTGAAACTAATAAAAGCCAACAGAAGACTAGTATAATTGTAAACCAATTGAATCGCTCCGACAATGAACCAAACTAACTAGCTAATTCGAAATTCAATCAAATTCATCACATGAATCAAAATCGAATAGAGCTAATACAAGTATTAAGAGAACTGTTAACAAGCACACCCAAACTGTAGTCATGAAGAAACTGAATATATGACCAACACAATTTAAAAAATAAAACAGAACCTAAATTAAACTAAAGCTAAGTTTAACATAAAACAAAAGGAGAGAAAAAATGAAAAATGATTAGGATTTCAACCTGTATTATCTGTGAAAGTTATTATCAAACTAACTAACAAAGAAAAAATGATTAACATAACTTAAACCTATACTAAAATGCTAAAATCAATCACAAAAGATAGGGAGAAAAAAGAACAGGGATAAGGTAATGGATATTACCCAACTTCAAACATTCGGACAGTAGCAGCAGCACAGTGGCATTGGCGGTGGCTCGGTTCGAGCAAGCTTCGATTGTTGATATTCATCGAAACCAAGAACTCCCGCGAATCTGAGTCCGATTTCAATAATATCAACAACACAACCTTGCTCGAGGCCGATTTGAAAAGAGAAACGAGAGGCAGTAGTGGTTGAGGTGTGGCAGTGACGGAGGTGAATCCACAGTGGGGTGGTCGCCGAATTTTTGGGGTGAAATTGACATCAATATGTAGGTCTTGAAGAACTCTATCCATTGATGTATGTATTGTAGGGTAAAAGTGGTTCAACCTTGATAAATTTCAAAAAGAAGATAAGGCTAGGGTTTCGGATTTAGGTAGATCTACGGAGATTGAGAGGGGTTATGGGGATTTGGGGTTCGGATTCATGGAGAGGAGGTTGAGATGAGTGGGAGGTGATGTTTTGGTGGTGTTGGGACGGCGGCAGGCGGTGGTGCCGCCATGGAGAGAGGCGGCGACGACAGAGGATGAGTGGGAGAGAAGAGAGAGGCTCTAGGGTTTGTGTAATGGCAAAATTCTGATCTTAAAAGGCTTTTTATATGCCAAGTAAAATTAAATCTAGGCCTTTGGATCAAGAATAAGGAAGGGCTCAGATTGAGTCTTGGTTTCACTTGATGAAACAACTACGCCGTTTTGAACCAAGGCTTGGCCAACCCTCAATTGGACTGGGTATGGACGAATTGGGCTCAAGTTTTGGGCCAATTTGGCTCAATTTTAATTAAAAATACAATAGCCCAAACTCTTAACCCCTAATTATTTTATTTAGTCCTAAGGAAGGCATACAAGTAAAAGAAAAATCTTTTTGGTGTATATAATTTAAAGATACAAAACTAAAATATACAAATGAAAGGTAAAAACTATTTTTGGTATTTTTAATAAAGGAATGCAAATAAAAATGTACAAACAATAAAAATCATCCGAATACTAATATTAGAAGCATGCAAAA
The DNA here is from genome assembly GCA_005239505.1 of Nicotiana paniculata. Taxonomy (NCBI): domain Eukaryota; kingdom Viridiplantae; phylum Streptophyta; class Magnoliopsida; order Solanales; family Solanaceae; genus Nicotiana; species Nicotiana paniculata. The sequence goes on along the minus strand of MDKI01277487.1, from coordinate 72,276 downwards.
ATTAAGTATTCACATAAAGTGTCTAATAAGAAAAATAAGGTTAAAATACTCAAAACGATCGGTTAGATCGTTACAAATATACAAGATAATACTCATACTTCACGTACTCCTCCTATATAATCACATACTTGTGCTAAAAGTAAAGACCAGTGAAGCTAAGGATACTATTTTGTTTAAGACAATAGTGGTCGCACTCTTCTTGGAAATGAAAAGTATGCTTTTGATAATTGTTCCCTCTCACCTAATTATGCGGCTTTCTTGTCAAATTCTTGTTGCTAATTAGTTTAAAGGTTTAATCACTATGAATTGTATGTTTTATTGATGTGTTCTATCCATGTGCGAATTCTTGTGCAAATGCACCCGACTTGAACACATATAGGGATGGCAAATAGGGTGGAGCGGGTTTAAAGCTATCCGGGGTAGGCAGGTACGGGGTGGGGTTAAATAATTTTTTAAAAGGTTAATGTGGTGCGAGGCGGTTGCGGGTGTACGCGGATTTTCGCAGGTTCGCACAAGTTTACCGAATTTGGGCTACTACTGTATTATACAGTAAAACATGACTTCTGCAACAAACCTTAAATAGCAGAACATCTATTTAAATGTTCGATACTTCATAGAAATAAAGTAAATCATTTATAACTTCTTATTTTTTCAAGTACACATTTTAATTAGAATGTTAATTAAGTTAGAAATTTTGAATAAAAGAACAAAGTTAGACATTTAAGGAAATATAAAATGTAGTTTAGACAAATATTTTTATGATTATATTCTATCACTTATTCATCTAATGAAAGTTAGTTAATTGTTTTCAAATTCCAATACCATCAGCATAATGTTCAGGTTTTTGTCAATTTCCAGCATTCCCATTATGAATTTCATACTGAATGAGGGAATTCTCAAATCCAATTGTACAATTAAGTACATGAGCATAAGCTTTTCATTTTTTGGTTGATGAAATCTAAAATCCAGCGACAAAATTAATTAAAATAAACTAGCAAAATGAGAAGAAAAAAAAAATGAAAAAAAACTTATCCGGGGTGGGATGGGGCTGATTGATGCGGGTGTGGGTATGATGTGGGTGGAAGCGGGTACAAATGCTATACGGGGCGACGCGGGGTGGCACAGGTTGCAATCTTCGCGGGTTTATGTGGGTTTATCCCCAACCGTATCGCACCGCAATGTTTGCAACACGTAGATCCGTCACGAGTATCCACCTATGTAATTATGTAATTTAAGCTTTCACAAGAATGTATTCTATAACTATATTTTACGCTATGTAAGACTTCAACATACATACGTACAAACAACGATGCTGAACAAATTTAAGCTAGTCAAATATAACAATAAGGCAGAATAGCCTAAATGACACTTATACTTCTGTCATTTTGTCATTTCGGTCTCCATACTTAATGAAATTTTATCTAGACACCTTTACTCGTTCAAACGTAATATTTTAAACCCTTCTGACCGTGTGTGTTCCTCAATCATCTCACTGTATTATCCACGTCAGAAAAAAAATATTCCACGTTCATTATCTTTATTCACAAAAACTACTTTTGGAAAAGAAAAAGTTGAATCCTAAAGTTTTCTCTCACAAACACCTTCATGTCTTTCTCACTCTGAAAATCAGCCATTAGCAGGGGCTGAGTTTCCTTGATTTAAGAAATGCGGGTGGGAAGGTTCCATTTGAGAGGATTGAGGGAATCAAACCCAGATGACAAGTTCTAGAGGAGCATACCGGAAGAAGAAGAGGCAAAAACATCTGCTGAATCAAAAGAATCAGGGTCAAGATTAGCCCACTTGAGCTTTCATGCCCATCCTACCAACACCCAACTAGAACAACAATCCATATAAACCCCACAAACATCATCAGCTCCACAATACCTCCCCAAAACTAAGTCTGACTAAAATCTCAAGCAAAGCCGCTACCAAAGCCATAATAACAAGCAAAAAAGAGAAAGATACAATCCCCATACCACCTTTGAGCACGGCGAGAGTCTAGGGTTTCAAAAAAAAAGGAAAAGATGAGAGGAGAATGGGGTAGAAGGAAAAGAAAACTGGAGCGGCGAAAGAAGATTGTTGTGTGTGACTAGGGGGGAGGGGGGAGGGGGTGAAAAAGAGTAAAAATTGAGAGTGGGGAAAGGACCTCGGCGGGGTGAATTGTTTTGTGTAAGAATAATTATTTTTCTCTTTTTTATTTTTTATTTTTTGGTATTTTTAATTACAATCATAAATTTTTACTCCCTTCTTAAAGCGTGCAGTCATGCATTTTATCCAACTCGGCAAAGCAAATGTCACATAGGCTTGGTCAATAGTTAGAAGGGCTTCAAATATTACATTCGAATGAGTAGATGTGTCTAGATGAAACTTCATTAAGTATGAGAATGATAAAGTGGCACAAATATAAATATCATATAAGCTGTTTGCGTAACTATAAGTCGGAAGTTGGTACCTTTTTTTGTCCTCTTTATTGAAAATTTTGTCACAGAAGACAAAAATTACGTATTACACAGCAGAAATAACCAAAGAAATATCGTACATTTAAGGGGAACCAAAAGAAGCAAACCAAATTTGATCAACATTAAATAGAGGAGACTAGAAATCAAATGGACGATCTTGACTAATTGAATGTAGGGTTGGGGGATGTTACGGCTAATAAATCACCGATTAAATTTCCTTTCAATGAGAAAAAGCTCGTTTCAATGACTTGTTTCAGCCATAACAAAGAAAATGCAAAATCGAAATTACACATTTTGGCATACTATTTGAGTTGGACTGGAAGAGTATTTGAAATTTGAAATTGAAGAAAAATAACATCGACGTATGCTCGTATATTTTCTTCATTCCAGAGAAAATGACTGTTCTAAAACGAGAGTTAATGAATTTAATTTTTTATGTAAATAAAGATATCAGTTTTTAAAATTTTAAGAACAAAATTACTCATATAAATTAAATTATCAAAAATATTCAATATAAATTGTTAAAAAAAAAAAAAATTACAACCAGGAACATCAACAATTACGAAAAAATTGTTTAACTCTTCACATAATAATTGTCTTTGTATCTTAATCCCTTTTGGAAAGTTATTTTAATCTTCTTCTTTCAAATCTAAGAACGAAAAATCCCAACAAATTTGGTCAATAAATAATGAACTCCATTATACAGATGACAGGACAAGTACAAAGACGTTAGAAGAGTGGTTTAACTGTACTTTCGTGTTTGGTTAACATAACAGATTTAAATATAACTATAGGAGATTTTCAAAAGTTAATCCCTCATTAATTTCCATGTTACAGTACTTGAAAACACACAGTTAAGTACTACCCCAGAAGAGAAATATCAGCGTGATTATAATACTCCACTTCGGTTCCTAGAAAAAGATATTTATATTGGCAAAGTGGGAATAAGAATGGGCTAGTCAGTAACATAAATTTAATTCATGCATAATTAGATAAACATTAAATTACGAAGGCGAGAGTCAACTTAAGCATGAGATTTGGCCTAATTCACACATTAATTAATTCGTATGATTTTATTTAGATGAGAAAAAACCAAGCCTTGATGTACTGCAGTAATGTAGTTTCATAAATTTTAGTTCTTGAAGACATGGTTATGCTTCTTCTATTTTCTCTTCTTTTCTTTTATTTATTATTTTCGTTTGGGGATAAATGGCCCCGTGAATATGGGAAGACAAGAAGAGAGGAAGATATATTAGATGAAATTTTAACTCCGCATTACTTGTATGTGAAGAGTACTATTAAATTGCAGCTCTTTTCTCAAATTACAACATCCTCTAAAAAAAGTCAGTCAAATAGATAGATAGTTGATGGATTTGGAGAGCTACTTCGAGGGGCTTTTGCATCCGTATCCATTTTTTGTGTCACGTTTTAACTTATACTCGCTTTGTAAAAAAAATTGCATCTGTACTCGCTTTTGCGCATAACTTCAGCATGCGGGGCTGAAGTAGCAAAGACAATCACGCAAAACTTCAGCATTTTAGTAGACGGTCCTGAAGTAGCTTGCGAACTTCAGATCTAGAGCTGCAATTGTTGTCTTGTAACTGGGGAACTTCAGCATACGGGGCTGAAGTTCTCAAGTTATAAAAACAAAAAAATATTCAGAAAAAAATTATCAATGATATAAAACATTAAAAAATCCAAGGGAAAACTAAAGAAGTACTACAATGCCAAATATAACATCTTTCGCCACCTTTATGAGATGCAACAGAAGCATTACTCACTTATGGCCGACGCTTTGACATGAAGCTTTTGCTTCATCACATTGTTGTCACCTTGTTATCCGAATGGCTATATGAACGTCACATAAAAAAGTAAAAAAATAAAAAGGAAGAAGAAAAATACAATGACAGTTGTTATCTTGATTCTCCCTCGTGTTAGAAAAATAGTTGATAACATTGATGAAGAATAATAAGAGAATATAAATAACTTACCAAATAAATATTGTATTGACAAGTCACTGATTGAAAGCGATTTCGTTTCGATTGGATATAAGTTGTTAAGATCGGTCACTCCCCAGGATTCCACAGTACTTCCTAACACGTACACTCATGGCTAAATGTTTGAAGTTTCGAAAAGAAATTACCCAAAAAAAATAAGAAAAAGATTAGTCTTTTAAGAGGATGAAAGTATAAAAAATTTTGGGGGTTATTTAGTTCACAAATCATCTACGTTTTCTTCAATTAGGAAAACCTAATAATCCAAATGGGAGTTAATGTTATGTAACATTATTCTTGGCTTTGTGACAAAATTATCATAAAGACGAGTAACTTCAAATCTTCTGAAAAATTAATATCTTTTAACAAACGAAGTCATAAAAATTAAGAAATCGTCATATGAATGAATGTGAACTATTTATGAAGTAGTAACTTCATTCACCCACTCAGCATATATATATACTGTCTAGGTATGTTACAAAAATTAATGGCGGAGAGGTATGAGAATTAACCACATATTAACTGTGGATTATAAGTTCTTTATTCTTTATATTATCAAATTAGAGTATAACGCCTAAAGAAGCAAAATACCAACAATCCCTCACTAATGCAAAGATAAAGAATAAGAATAATTTTTTAGCAAAAATAAGGAACATGTACTTAAGCGTCAGTATCTTTCGATTTGAATTGACAAGTAGTAAAATGAGGCAACGATTAATATCCACAAAGTGAAGTACCCTTGAACTCAATGGACATGAGTTGAGAACCACATAGCACATACTATATCCTTAATTTTATAAAAATTCCGCGATACTAACAAAGTACTTTTATGGTCATACACATACCTTGGGTCCAGTGCCAAATCTAGGATTCCGAGTAAGGGGTGTCAATATTATTAAAAAATGAACAGTAAAAATTTCATCGAATGGGTTCATCAAAATTTGTTGAATCCAAATGTAATGTCATCGGGTTCATAAAAAAATTAAATCTAAATAGGATTTAAACTATCGTCAAAACTTATGTTAACGATATGTTGGATTAAAACTAATACATTGGTTTGTTTTTTTAAGTAATTGTTTTTACATAAAACAAAATACTAGTAAAATAGGGCATTCTAAGGAAGAAAAGGCAAAAAAATCATGTATAATAAATAATATAAAAAAAAGAGCAAACGATAATTGAAAAAACAACTATTTTAATAATTAAGTAAGACAAAGAAGTTGAAGGCAAACATTAGAGTCTTATTCGCCTCACCTTCTCCGTAATATATTGTTGAAGCAGTAGAAAGAAAAAATAATTACAGTATGTGGTATCATGAAACAATACTCGACATGGGTGCGTTAGCAGTTCAATTGAAAATTTGACGACCAATTCTTAAGTAAGACTGATCAAGAATAGGAACACGGCCTCTTCTCTCTCTAAGAAAAAAAACCCTAAACACTAGGGGAGTCACCATCGACAGCCCTCTCATGGCCACTACGGCCGGCAACCAATCTCCTATGGGGGTTGGTTTGCCTCCCCCAACTACTTCTCAAACTTTAAACAATAACCCAACCACAAAAACTCCACTGGACTATTTAAAAATACTTCAACCCAGTTCATTAAATAACCCCATGCACGTGAACCACGCGGCGCAAGTTACTGTCGAGCCAATTTAGACGAGACGCGTCTCTTTTGTTAATGGGCAGCCCTTAGTGAAGTTTATAGAAGCAGAGGTGGATCGTATGAATGTTATTGAAGGTTTACAATATGTTGTGGTATGCAAATTCTTGTACGGATGGCCAAATTTACAAGAACTTCGAAGAATCATCCCTGGGCAATGTGGTATCAAGGGAGAATGCAATATTGGACTCCTTAGAGATAGGCACGTATTGATTCGACTGACTTTGTGGCAAGATTTCTTGATTATACGTTGAAAAGTGTTTATTATGTGAAACACAAGGATAGCTTTGAATATCAGGTGAGAACATTGATCTATAATTCTAAATTCAAAGCAGGTGAAGAAACTCCTAAGGTGATGGCTTGGATTTGGTTTCCTAGCTTGTTACCTACTTTTTTTGTTAAGGAATGCGTATTTTCTTTAGCATCAGTGTTTGGGAAACCATTACAACTAGATATGGCAGCAGTTAATAAAACACGTCCAAGTTGTGCAAGAGTTAAGGTGCTAGTTGATTTGTTAGCCAATCTACCAAAGAAAGTTCGTATGGATATCAAGAATGAAGCTACTGGGGAGGTAATAACAGAATGGGTAAAGATTCAATATGATTATTTACCTAAATATTTGTAAATCATGCAAGTTACAAGGTCATGATGATTTTGAGTGCTGGAAATTACATCCTGAACTTATGGTGCAAGACAAATAAAAGAATGAAGCAGCTGGCAATGTGAATGACAAGGATAAAAATATGGGGCCTATAATGATTCTTACGAGTGGGAAGGTAGTTGTAAATATTGGGGAACAGTGGAAGGAAGTGCGTGATAATCGTGTCAAGAATAAGGATGAGGCGAGGCAAGAAGTTAATCAGTCCAACAATGGGTATGCATTAGTTCCAGTCGATAATGTTGATGTTGGGCAGGTGCAAACATCTAATAAATTTGAAGCTTTGAATGGTGTTGATGTTGGGGAAGTGCAGAATAATCAGTTGGCAGTAATTGATGAAGTCCAGGAGATAATTCAGGTGGATAAACCTTCTCCTATTAAAGGTGGGAATCAGTTGGCTCTTGTGAAGACTGTTACAGATCAACGCAGTCCCAATCCTAACCATAAGAGTGTTGGGAGAGGCTTAAAACCAGTTGCGCCAGTTTTTAGTCCTAATTCAGCTGGAACTAGGGCTACAAAGGAGGGGGAATCAGCTAGTACTAAGGACAAGGACATGGGAAGTGCAACAAGAAAAGAATTCACTGCTCAATGGGTTAATCATGCTTTTGGCAACCACAATGAAACCAATGAAGATAACAATGTTGTGGAGGTAGCTAAGGAATTAAGGTGTGATGACCTAGCTTATTTTATTACTACAAATCAGTTAGCAATGAAGATCCTCCGTAAACAAAAGACATTGGGAATATATAACTGGGCAAATTATGGAGTGACCAAACGGTGGAATTTTCAGAAGATGAAGGAGAAAGTCAAGAGTGACATGATGAAGATCAGATGGAAGATGATGATAAATCAGTGGAGAATGATGCTTTGGAAGATGTTGATGAAGAGGAAGATCATGACACTGAATAAATCTATCAAAGTTAGCAAGAAAAAACAAGGAAAGATATATTGAGCTGAAGGTATTTTCAAACATGTAATGCATGAAAACAACGCAAACAAGAAAAAAATACCCAGAATCACTAAAACAACCGAAATACCTAACACTAAACCTAACTCCAACCCTAACCCTAATTCTAACCCTAACCCTCGACCTAGCCAAGTTGATGAAGCCCTAAACACTTTGAATCCTAATACCACAGTCATTGTTGGGAATGATATTCCAGCTGCAAAGAGCCTACCACTTGTGACTAATGCTCCAAATGCTCAACCTCTAAAGGTGGCAAAGGAAAATTTGAATAAGCTGATGATACCAAAACTCGTGCAAACTCAGATTATGGGGCAGAATCAGGCATAAGAGGGTGAAGACCCACACGCAAGAGGAGAAAAAGATCTTGATGCAGAATTCACAGTTCAAAATTTCATGAAGGTTGCTAGAGAAGGAGATTTATCACCAACACAGATTGAGAAATCAAAATCAGGTGAGCAGAGGAAGAAAGAAACAGCAAAAGAAGAACACTAGTGCCCCTGGCATAAGTGTACAAAAGAGAAGGACCCTTTCTAAATCCAATAATTAGATATGAATGCGATTATCTTGAATATAAGGTCAGCCAATACAATGCAAGCTTTTGAAAGGATTGTTACAATGCATAGAAATTATAATCACTTTATTGGATTGATGGAGCCAAAGTAAAATAGAAACAAGATGGAAACATATAGGACGAAACTTGGAATGCCTCAAGCTTTTGTAAATATTTCTAACAAGGTATGGGCTTTTGTGGAGGAAGACTACGAAGTAGAGGTGATTATTGATATAGAGAAACATCTTACCCTACGACTATTAAATAACCAGTCGTATATAGAATATATAGTCACCTTAGTGTATGCCAAATGTGATGCAATTGAAAAAATTGAATTATGGGATTCAATGTATTCACTGGGTAATGATATGACTCTTCCGTAGCTTGTCGGAAGTGATTTTAATGTTATAGTAGATAATGAAGAGAAGTTTTGGGGGGACTCCAGTTTTTTTGAATGAAATTGAAGATTTTAGACATTGTATCAACACTTGTAACTTGTTTGATTTGGGATTCAAGGGAAGTATCTACACATGGTGGAATGGAAGAACCAATGATGATTGTATTTTTAAGAGGCTGGATAAGTGCTTAGGTAATACGAGTTTCAACAGATGTTACCTGGATTGGAGATCAGACATCTTTCAAAGACTGGATCAGACCATTGCCCTATGATTCTATCTTGTGATCCTAATTCACTTTCCATCAAGAAATCATTCAGATACCTGAAATTCTGAACTGAACATGACACATTTTTGGATGTGGTTAGAGAAAATTGGGGGGCAGATTTCAGTGGTAATCCTTTCATCTTGTTCAATCATAAGATGAAGAAACTGAAGAAAGCACTCTCATTATGGAGCAAGGCCACATATGGTAACATATTCCAGAACATTTCTATCTTGGAGGAGCTTGTCATATTCCATGAAATTAAGTTTGAAATGCATCCAACACCACACAATCGAGAAAGGCTTCTGAAGGTACAAGCAGAATTCATTAGATATCTTCACTTGGAGGAGGAATTTTGGAAACAAGAAGCTGGGATGAACTGGTTCAATAATGGTGATCGAAATACAAAATTATTTTATGCACAAGTGAATGGTGAAGAACGAGTTGCAGTTGAGGAGAATTCAAAATAGCACTGGGCAGTGGCTAGAAAACTGTGAAGATATGGCAGCGAAGGCAGTGAGATTTTTCCAGGAATAATTTCACGAAGATAGGGCCCCTACTAATTTTTACATATTAGATCATATACCTAGCATGGTGGAGGTGCAACATAATGAGGAGCTTATCAAACATCCAACTATTGAAGAAGTAAAGAGGGTTGTGTTTGGGCTAAATGGAGATAGTGAATGGGGTCTGGATGGCTTCAGTGGGTCATTCTTTCATACTTGCTAAGACATTGTTGAAGAGGATGTGTTTTATATGGTTAGGGACTTCTTCAATGGTCAAGAATTGCCTAAGTTTGTGACTCATACAAACATGATATTAGTGCCAAAGAAGAATGATATTACTACATTTTTCGATATGAGACCAATAAGCCTAAGCAACTTCATCAATAAAGTATTTTCAAAAGTTGTTCACGAGAGGATGATGGAGCTTCTTCCCAACCTAATTTCGGATGAACATGCTAGTTTTTTTAAAGGGAGAAGCATTGTGGAGAATGTGTTACTTAACCAGGAGATTATTACTGATACAAGATTGAGAACTAAGGCATGTCCAAATGTGGTGATCAAGCTTGATATGACAAAAAATAGACTTTCTTGGCTTTTCTTGACAAACGTATTGAGAAAGATAGGGTTTTGTGAGAGATTCATTGGTTTGATCTTTGGTCTTGTCTCTAATAATTGGTATTCAATTCTAATTAATGTTCAACCATTTGGATTCTTCAAATAAACTAGAGGAGTAAATGAAGGGTATCCTTTGTCTCCTACTTTGTTCATATTGACAGCGGAGACTCTATCAAGGGGGCTTAATTCACTTCACAGGAATCCATACTTTTGTGGTTTTGGATTGCCTAAATGGAGCCCTAAAATTAATCATCTAGATATGTGGATGATACCATAATTTTCTCCTCTTCAGATGCTACTTCTTTGAGGCTTATTATAAAGGTTCTTGGTGCATATGAAGCTACCTCTGGATAGCTTATAAACAAATCCAAACCAGCCATATATATGCATCACTCAACTAGCATGGAGGTGGTAAACAAGGTTCAAAGAGTTATTGGGATAAAAAGGAAAGAATTTCCATTTACTTATTTAGGGTGTCCTATTTTTTAATCTGTAAGGAATATGGAGTACTATCAAGGACTTATTCAAAAGGTTCTTGATAAGTTGCAATCTTGGAAGGGAAAGCTCTTGTCTATAGGTGGTAGGGCAGTGTGATTACTCATGTGTTGCAAAGTATACCTATTCCCCTTCTCTCTGTTGCTAATCCCCTCAAGTATGTCATTGAAAAGCTACACAAAATCTTTGCTCAATTCATTTCGAGAAATTCAGTTGGTGGAAAAAGTAAACATTGGGCATCATGGAAGAATTTATGTCTGCCGGTGAAGGAAGGAGGAGTTGGTTTTAGGTCATTACATGATGTTGCTAAATATTTATTTTACAAGCTTTGGTGGAACTCTAGAACAAAATCTACTCTTTGGAGTTCCTACATGAGTCAAAAATATTGTAAGAAGCTAAATGCATTGGTGGTGCCTTGGAGAGCTGGGTCTCACACTTGGAGAAGAATGTTGGAGTGTAGAGATTTGGTGGAGCATCAGATATTGTGGCAACCAAAAATGGGATCCTCTTTTTTGGGTTGATAATTGGATTGTGAACTATATCTTGTTACTCCTCCGTGAACTATATCTTGTTACTCCTCCGTGATTTTATTGTGATGAATCAATACACAATGTGTATGATGTTGCCCAAGAGGGAGGTTGGGATGATGAAAGGTTGAGGGAAGTACTACCTGATGATATTGCTACTCATATCATAGATAATATCAAGACTCCTATGGTACATGAACAAATCGATAAACCTTACTGGATGTTGGAGCCAAAGGGAGAATTCACTGTTAAGTCGGCTTGGCTCTATTTGAGGAAGAGAAGGGAGCCTAGAATTATCTACAAAAACATGTGGCCGAAATGATTGCCATTCAAGATCTCGTTCTTCATGTGGAATTTACGGAACGGGAAGCTGCCTCTTGATGATACAATTAGAATGTGGATTTACTTTTCACCTTCAAGGTGTTGGTGTTGTACAAATACAGAAGTGCAAACAAGAGAACATGTCTTCTTCAAGTCATATGTTTCATCAAAGGTACGGTCATATTTTTCTCCTTTGTTGGATTAACTTTGGAAGGGCTAAACTTGCACCAAGCAGTTGTGAATTGTTGGACAATACAAGTATTCCAAGACTGAGACCTATTTTTGAAGCATTGCCATGTATCATTGTATGGGAGTTGTGGAAGAGGATAAATAGTTATAAACATGGTGAAACAGTTACAATTAGTAGGGTCATATACCAAGTGTCTTCCACCATTCAAGAACTTGTGAAGTATAGGAAGACTGGAATCAAACATGTCCCTCATAGGTGGCTTGATGTGCTACATTTGCTGGAGAATTATACACCTAAATTACAAGTGCACAAGGTGTTGTGGGAACTGCCCAGGGAGGGATGAATTACGGTAAACACTAACGGGGCTTCTAAGGGAAATTTGGGTAGAAGTGCTATTGGTTTTTGTATGAGGAATAAACTTGGAGATGTGGTGTATGCATGTGGTAGGGAAATTCCGGAGAACACTAATACAGTAGCTGAAGCTTTGGTAGTTCTGGAGGCCTTGAGAATTTGTTCTCAAAGGAATATCACACACATTTGGATACAAACAGATTCAATGATGCTTAAAATGTAATTTATGGGATATGAAAACCACCACGGATGATTGTTGAATATGTGGAGGAAATATGGAAATTAATGGAGGTATGTGAGGCTCATATGTCACATATTTTTCGTGAAAGCAATAAGATGGCAGACCACCTTGTTAATTACGCACTTGATCATGGCAATATTGAAGCTGAATGCTTTGCACAATTGGAGGTACAATGAAGGAGGATAGTAAATGATGATAAGCTCCAATGTCCATATTTAAGGGTGAAAGTTGCAAATAATTAAGGAGCAAGGAGGAAAGGTGGAGTAAAGAGCTGGAGAATTCATTAAATCATCATCCACAAACCCTTTAGGAGGAGTATATGGTGATCTTTTTTTCTACTAACTGTTAAGCCCCACAAATTACGTCGATGTTACTCTCCACATTATTATATTACGCCGATGTTACGCTCCGGGGTATTAAATTATGATGATGTTTCACCCTGAAGTAATGAACGTTGAATTTGTCGTAAGATAATTGACATCAGTTCAAGGAAAAGATTATTTGGAGATTATAAGTATTATTCTATTTCAAACAAGTGATAAGTAAATTCTTGAAGGTGAGAGGGTAAGCGAATCGAAGAAAATGAGTTTCGTCAAAGTTTGACAATTTGGGATAAAATACGGTACGAGCTATAATACCAATATTTATGGACTAATGCCATACACGGTACCACATGACCATGATACTAAAGTGTATAAAGTGTGTTAAAAGTGAGTAATATTTTAAGTAATAGAGATAATTCTTAATTACTATTTAACGTCAATAATTAGCAAGAAGAATTTAGTTCTCCAAATAAATGCACAGAACGTGAGGGCGTCTGTTTGGGTTTAGGGAAATCCGGTGGACTTTTGAGTAAGGCTATCTTAAAGCTATCGTGCGGACAACACTTTAGCTCGACTAGGTTTGACCATGATGCATGAAACAACACAACAGAGTAAGGTTTCTATGGGATTTTAGACCGGTAACCTTGAGCGGACAACTCAAGGGAGAACGACATGGAATCGTCAACTGCACGGCTGATCGACTAGTTTTACCGCAAATAAGCCTTTCCAAATTTAGTGGGTAATAATATAGGAAGAGCGCAACCACTCATCAAGCTTTGCTATATTATTTTGTTTGGCACGAGTGGAGTATGAATGTTGAGCATGATTATGCAATAATAAGTATTAAAACAAGTTGTCACGTATTTGCACGTTAAAGAAAGCGGTAAAAACAACAGTAATAATTTAAAGCAGTTACAAAAGAAAACAAAGAGACATGTCAGTTTCATCTTTGAGTAAAAGTAAATACCTGAAGTAAACAATTAATTTCATGTAAAGGGAAGAGGAAAGGGTGCAAGTATTTAATCAAAAATAAAGGCACAAATTCACGAAACAATTTAAAATAGTAAAAGCCTGGATGTCCCCAGTAGAGTCGCCATGTTATCGCTCCCACCTTTTCCCCAAGCGCTCCTTTCGGGGCCGGTTGAAAGGGTTTATGACATTGGTTGAGACAACTCGTTCCTTTTGGGAAAGGGGTTTGCATATTTTGAAGAGTCGCCACCTAACGATTTTAACGGTGCGTTTGGGCACCTAAGGGGTTAAATTAGTACTACGTTGCTAACCTGAGATTGGGTAAGGCCTTGAAATTATCCTAAGGGGAAGGTGTTAGGAACCCCTCAGGATCCACAAGTGTGGTTCCCGGCCAAATGGTTTCTGTGAATTTGTACAATTAGCAAGTAACAAGTAAGAGGGATCAAGTAAGAGGGGATTTCAAATATTAAACGAGCAAGTGTTTGGGAAAACAGTTATACAAAACTACTCAAGTTTTTGTTTTTTATTGAAAAGAGTTACAATATAACATTGAAGGAGAGGTATCCTAGGTTTGAAATAATATGGATCACATCAATGAAATACCTGGTATGACACTACTCGAAGAGGGGCTACATGTTGTATTAGCGCACCGGTCATCATATCCATATTCTACCCTTTACCACCCCGTGAAAGTAACTAACTCGAGTGTTGGTCTCGACCTCTATTGCATGCTGTTACCCGTCCCTTCCTATCAGTCCCGAAGGAATTTGGGACTTCTATCCTATAAGGGATGTTCTAGGCAGACCCTCAGGTTTAAAGGGAAAATACTAAGGCGATAGATAAGAACATGTAGGACTACAATTAGGGGGGAACACCAAAAAGCAGAGAAAAGGCACAAGTATACCTCCACAGGTAGTACACATAAACAACATGACTCATACACAATTAAGGTCCAGATTCAGGTTCAGATCCTAAGCATGGTATCTAAGTGATAACACAAAGATAGATTTATTTCATAAATCAGAGAGGAAGTCTTAATCAGGCTTGCCTACTGGTTTTAAGCATGCTGACAGTTGAACACTAATCATAAAGGATATTTCTGGTTTTATTTCTTTAACTGATTTCCTAAGGCTTGCCTAGGTGTAAAATAACATGCAGCAGTAGTTAGACTAGGTGTTGTTAAGCGAGTATGAATGAAATCCTAAGACATTGTATCTAATGCACAGGTAGGGATGAAGAATACAGAATCCTAAGCAGGATTTCTCAATGCATAATAATTACAACATTAAGCACGATTTCAGAATATGCAAGAGTGGCAGTTTATTTTAGTGTCATTTATCCTAAACAGGATCTCTAAGTGTGCATAGCAATATGGAACGTGATTGCAGAAGATACCAATTATTAACATTATTTACCCTATCACAAAATTTTTCTAAGTAATGAATGACAGTATAGAAACAAGATACTGAAACAATTTTCATAAAGCCTAAATAATATGATTGCATGATATGCTTTGGACATATTGATCCTAAACATGATTCTATTGCGCAAATAAGGAATGTAAACCTAATAGCATGGTTTCTACCCTTTAATATTTATAACATGCATAACTACCCTTTTTCCTT
This sequence comes from Nicotiana paniculata, assembly GCA_005239505.1. Lineage (NCBI taxonomy): Eukaryota > Viridiplantae > Streptophyta > Magnoliopsida > Solanales > Solanaceae > Nicotiana > Nicotiana paniculata. Next base: position 57,163 of record MDKI01277487.1, on the reverse strand, counting down.
TGCATTATCCATCCCCAATAGTTGTTTACAAATAGTTATTATAGGCCATTTATATAAATTACATAACTAGAAATAAGAAAACAAGAAGTTAACTATAGGGAGCCTTCATAATAGGCCCAAATATCTAGGTTCTAAATGCCAAGTGTTGTTTCACAACCTTTCTCATAATCCGGGTGTGTCAGAGTTCCATAAGGACCTCAAGGGATACCGGGCAGTGCTCACACCCATATTTCATAGCCAACATAGAGTAAGTGCAATGTGGAAAGCCAGCTCTTGTGTGTCAAAGTTTAGAGTGACGTCAAGGGTCCCAAGGCAATGCTCACACAAAAGGGGCAGAACCTAAGGGGGTCTAAGAGTATAGTGAGGGTGCTCGACATAGTTTTGAGGAGTTTAAGAAGGAAAACCATTTTGAAACAGTTTTGAAAAAAAGAGGAGAGACTTAGTGAAAATAGTTTTTCATAACAAAAGGTTTAACTGATGAAAACAGTTAGAAAGAACACAATTCTCAAAACAAGTTTAGCATCACACAACAGGACCAAGAATGGTCCAATAATCACAAGCAGAGGTATGGGACTTGAGGGACAAATACAGAGCAAGTAAGGGTAAGCATGTAGCAGGTAGAAACACATATAGGCATGCAATTAGAAGCTCTTAAGGGTTCAGAGGATCAGGGGTACAACAAAGTACCAGATTAGATTACATATCAACACCAAACAACTAAGACTATGATCACTAATGTACCAACCATAGGCATGGTATTCACATAAGAAAAAAGTGCTAAGTATACAAAAACATGTTGGTCATTGACTAGTAAAGCATAACTTAACAGGTTGAGGGGATTTAGGATCTTAGTTACATGTTGAACAACATAATAGTAAATAGAAGCAGATTAGAAACACAATAAATTTCAACACTAATAGAAACATGTTGGTTTGAGCACTGAAATCTGAACTAGAACATACCAGTGAAGTGAAGAAAGTAGAAACACAAAGCAGAAATATGAGAGGCACAGTAGTTAGCCTTCGCTTACAGCCGGCTAACTTATAATAGTATTAAGTAGCACATAAGAGAGAATAGGGAGAAAGTTTTAGTTGTGAGAGAGAGAGTTGAATAGATTAGTTCGTCTTGAAGTGAGAATAGAAGAGACTATATATAATACTTGAGATCAGAGTAAGAGAGAGTAAAGTAAACCAATCATCAACAATTACGGAAGCCATAGAATCATCCAGTCAATAAATCAGCAAATCTTCCCTTAATTAAGGGCGTAGTTAGCCAGTTAACGGAAATAACAGGGCAAATGATTAAGGAAAGAATCAAAAAAAGTTTAAGTATGGGATAGGCAATTAGGGTTAAATATATAAGAGCTTAATTAAGGAAACAGGAAGTAAGAATCAGCAAGTACCACATTTAATCGTACATAAGGCAAGGAATAATTACAAGCTGTAAAAATAGGGAAATAATCGAGAAATCAGCACATAGGTATCAGTATAGCAAATCAAAGAATTGAAGTAATACTGGTTTTTAAGGGAGATAATATAGGTTTTTAATGAATTACAAACAGGCTAAGTATAACACATAAAAACCAGTCAAGATTTGAATCAGAAACCCTAATGGAAGCACATAAGGGCAAAATCATAAGCTATTCAAATTAAACGAAGAAGAAATCATATGAATCAGAGTGCAGAACAAAGTTATGTATCAAATAATACAGATCGACTCAGAATTAAAACATAGTGTCAAGATTAGGGCTTTTAGCATAGGCTAGTTAGGTTTAAGAAAAATTCAACAAAAATCAGTCAAAACACATAAGAACAGAAGATTAATAACTAAAAATCAGAAACGTTTGAAGAAAAAGATTTTCAAGAAACCCTAGTTTTGGAAAAAATGAAGTATCGTTCGAAAAATAGGAAAATCTTTAAAGAGAACTCAGGAAAACCTCATAATACGCATAGATCTGTTATAGATCTAAAAGAATCAGAAGTTTAGAAGTTAGGGTTTCAAAGAGAGAACCCAAAGAGAGAGAGAGAGTCGGTAAAGAAACCACCAGATCTAGCCGGAAAGTAGGAAAAACTTACTGGAATCGAGCCATGAAGGCCTGAGACAGGAAAACGGTGTGAGGGAGTGAACCCTGGTCCCTTGAAGACCTTAGAGACAACAAAACCAGTGAGAAGGAGCCATGAGAGGCCTGAGGATGGTGATGATTCCATGGTTTTCGGCGAAGAGGCGGCCGGAGAGGACGAACATACCTCATCGGAGGTGGAGAGACCAGAGGTATCTAGAGAGAACTAGAGAGATAGAGAGAGAGCGTGAGATGGGGAAATGAGAGACAGGGGGTGGGGGTGGGGAGGTCGTTAGGGTCTAATTTAGGTAAGTGGTAATCTGGGCTATTAATCTAAATTGATCAACGACTCAGATTGATCAAAGGGTTGGGCCGGATAGAATTTTAGGTCTGGGCTGGGGTGTTTGGGCCAATTTAATCAGGTGGGTTTGGGTTTAATTAGGGGCTAGAATTTAAATTAAAAAACGGCTAGCTGTTAAATACTCAATTAAAATGTTAAAATGCTCAATTAAAATTAATTAAAAGTAACTAATAACTGAAAAATGAAATTGATGATTAAGAGCTTAAATAAAAATGGTTAATCAGGATTTAAAAATATAAATGATCAATTATTGGATAGTAATAGCATAAAACATATGGTTAGGCTATAGTTGTAAAATTATTGCAATTATAACCAAAAAGTGCCAGTTTGACCAATTGTGAAATAATTTGATCTTAACAAGACCAAAAATAATGTATTAAGTCAAAAAATGTCCTTGAAATCATTTGTAATGCAATTTATAATTAATTATTAGAGATAAAAATACTGGATAAATTAGAAATAAATTAATAAAAATATGAGAAAATTATGGAAAAATACCAATTGTTATGGAACATGATTTTGAAGGTATGTATGCAAGTTTAAAAATAGTTTTGAGGAAATACTGGGTATCAAAAGCTGCCCCTCTTTACCCGGAAAAGATGAAAGAGTTGTTAGATAAAGATATGATGGCCAATTTTGATCGAGCGAAACGGTTTGAAGTGTTTTAGGCCGCACCCTGGTTTTTGAGCTGCCTACATATCCCTGGTTTTACATGAATCAGGACGTATGTAGTTCAGGAGCCACCGGCGAAGTATACCGATGAAGTTTTATAAGGACGGACGCAAAGTGCAAGGTTAGGTGAACAAGCGGCTTACGGGGTAGTTAGGAGAACTGGGGTGGGACCGCGCCTGCCATGATGGTTGTTGCTTGCTGGATTACCTGCAAATAAACAATACGAGCGTATATTGTGCATAATTTAAACATGATGCAAATTCCCGTTGGACTATGAATATTGTCTTTGGACGGATAAGGATGACGTCTTTAGACCATGGTGTCCTGGGCCATGAATTGCTTGATGCAGGATTCGCAGGTCATGAAATGATGTTCTCGGGCCATGAAGATGGTGCCTCCGAACCATGATGACTTTGAATAATGATATGCAAACTGATAAAAGAGATGATGCAAATTCTCGTTGGACTATGAATGCTGTCTTTGGACAGTTAAGGATAACGTCTTTAAACCATGATGTCCTGGGCCATGAATTGCTTGATGCAGGATTCACAGGCCATGAGATGATGTTCTCGGGCCATGATGATGGTGCCTCCGAACCATGATGCCTTTGAATAATGATATGCAAACTGATAAAAGATATCCTCAGGCCATGACATGGTGTTCTCGGGCCATGAAGATGGGGCCTTCGAACGATGACGCCTTTGGATAAGTTGGCGATATTTCAATCCATGAAGATGCAATAGTATGATGCTGACAATACAGAGCTTAGTCTTGCGAATTAAAGGGGCAGAGCTTAGCCCAAAAGGAAAGTGCAGTAAATAATGCTAGAAGCATTGGTTGCTTTTGAGAAGTAAATGGGAGGCAGCGTTTAGCCTCGTAAAATAGAATGGTAGCCTTATGCAAGATGTGAATGCATATGGAGACAACATTTAGTCTCGGAAGGCAGAAAGGTAGCCTTATGCAAGATGCGAATGCATAAAGAGATAACGTTTAGTCTCGGAAGGCAGAAAGGTAGCCTTATGCAATATGCGAATGCAGATGGAGGTAGCGTTTAACCTCGAAAGGCACAAAGGTAGCCTTATGCAAGATGCGAATGCAGATGGAGGCAGCGTTTAATCTCGGAAGGCTGAATGGTAGCCTTATGCAAGATGCGAATGCAAAGAGAGACATCGTTTAGTCTCGGAAGGCAGAAAGGTAGCCTTATACAAGATGTGACTGTAGAGAGAGACAACGTTTAGCCTCGGAAGGTAGAAAGGTAGCCTTATGCAAGATGCGAATGCAGGTGGAGGTAGCGTTTAACCTCGGAAGGAAGAATGGTAGCCTTATGCAAGATTAAAGGAAGGACAACATAAATTCTTAGGTAGTGTTAAATTGCGGTAAAGAATTGTGATAATGAAGCATCGTTTGTGCTGATAAGAAATGTTGGTATGTGCGACGGGTTTGAGGAACGATGTATTTCCTTTGAGCGGATAATATGTTTTGGGGATTTTGCAATTTTTATGCCTGCATCCAAAGAAAGATCGTGAGTTTTGTAAAAAGGGAAGGTTAGTTTGCATTCCCGCTGGCTCTGCTTGGCTCATTTTTTTGATCATGATGATACTGTCTGTATCATTGGGGTAGTGTTCACCAAACAAGCTGTTTCAGAAAAATAAATATACATGATTTTGTAAAAGTATAATATATAATCTAAAATATTTTTAGATGAACCGACGACGTGACACGTTTTGAGACATTGCAGCCTTTCCTGCTGCAAAATTTTGAGGGTCCTCCTCAAAATTCTGCCCCAGTTTGCTGGGTGGACGCCTCTGACTGCTGCTCGTGCGGTGATTGGCTGAACTTGCTTCAGAATTTTGAGGGTCCTCCTCAAAATTCTGCCCCAGCTGGCTGGGTGAATGCTTGTGGACTGCTGCTCGCTTCAGAATTTTGAGGGTTCTCATCAAAATTCTGCCCCAGTTTCCAATTGCGGGGGAAAAATAGATTTTTATTTAATTGTGACCAAACCCATAGGGCTGCCTACGTATCCCCTATTAAACGGGAATCAGGTCAGGCGTAGTTCAATTAACGTTGTTGACAAAAACATATAGATTTACACATAGTAGCGCTTGACTGCATCTGAATTGATCGATTTCGGCCAAACTTCTCCGTCCATTTCTTCAAGTATGAGTGCTCCTCCTGTTAGCACTTTATGAACCATGTATGGACCTTTCCAGTTGGGAGATAACTTCCCCTTGGCTTCATCTTGATGCGGACCATGTCATGGAATATGGAGGTCATGGCCCTCATATAGGTGGCCCCTGCATTCTTTAGGCCGAATGGCATCATCTTGTAACCGTACACTCCCCATGGAGTAATGAATGTTGTTTTCTCAGCATCTTCCTCATCTATCCAAATCTAGTGATAACCAGCGAAGCAATCCACAAAGGACTGCAATTCATGCTTGGCGCAGTTGTCAGTCAGAATGTGTATATTTGGTAAGGGGAAGTCATCTTTCGGACTGGACTGGTTGAGATCCCGGTAGTCGACGCACACTCTGACCTTCCCGTCCTTCTTCGGCACAGGTACAATGTTGGATAACCATGTCGGGTACTCCACTATCTGGAGAACTTTGGCGTTGATCTGCTTGGTAACTTCTTCTTTGATTTTTAAACTTATGTCGGGTTTGAACTTTCTGAGCTTTTGTTTCACCGGTGTACACGTTGGATTGGTTGGTAGTTTGTGAGCCAAAATAGACGTACTTAGAGCACTCATGTCATGATACGACCATGCAAATATATCCTCATACTCTTTTAGAAACTCTGTGTATTCTTTTTTTTTTTATGGTGACAAATGAATGCTGATGCGAGTCTCCTTGACATTTTCTGAATCTCCTAGGTTGATAACTTCAGTCTCGTCCAGGTTTGATTTAGGTCTGTTCTCAAAGTTCTCAACTTCTTTGACAATCTCTTCAGGTATGTCGTCTTCGTCTAAATCAATATCCGTTTGATGCGTTGTCTCATTGCATGTCACATCCATCGGTTCATCAAGACAAGTAATAGTAATGCCGTATAAATAAAGTAATAAGAGAAAACAATAGCAATAAATATCGAATTTGTAAGACAAATTTAGAAGATGCTTTGATGAATTGAATAAGTGTTTTGAACATTGAAGATCTTATTACAGAAATTGAAAAATGCAGGATAAGGAAAATCATTTAGTAAATAAAATAGTAAATAATGCTTGTTTTAGCCTTGCTACCCCGATGCTCGTCGAGCTTTGGTCGTCTTGATAGACTAGTTATTGAGATATGTCCCCTTGCTTATAGTCTGTATGGAAGGGCCTTCCTCCCCCTCCTCCTCGAGAACAACACAACAATCCATATCCCCGTCCTCTAGGAACAAACTCCTCATCGCTGCAAGTGCATCTTCTTCGTCTGATCCGTAAATAATGTCGGCCTGCTTGAAAGTCTGCTCATTATGAGGTATCGGCTGCTCCAAGGGTAATAGGGACCGCGCCAAGGTGGTGACCATTTGTTGAATTCCTACCAAGTGTACTCATACCCCAGACCGAAAGTAGTACCATGTTTCTTGAGCTTTATGGGCTTCATGATCCCTTGGAGGTTCTTACCGAGCCATTTGCCTGGCTCATATCCTCTCCAAATCAGGCTGCTCCCAATCTTGTTATCCCACCACTTGTCCTTGTCGATAGCATTGACCCGCTCAATGTGGTGGTAAATTCCCCCACATATCTTCCTTTTTTCCGTCATTCACCGGAATAGTTTGACGACTATAAATGGGGTTTCTAGCGTCACCATGAATAATCACCTCTTGGTGGTTCCACTCGAATTTTACCGCCTGATGTAGCGTTGAAGCTACGGCCCCAACAACATGAATCCAGGGTTGTCCCAACAATAGGTTGTAGGGTGCTGGCACATCTATCACCTGGAAATCCATTTCGAACCAAGTCGGTCCCATCTGCAGACATAGACTGATCTCCCCCATAGTAGGGACCTCTGAGAACCGTCGAAGGATTTCACATTGATCACTCCATCCCTTATCTCATGTATCCCTTTACCCAATTTCTTGAGTGTTATCAACGGACAGATGTTAAGACTGGAACCTACATCGGTCAAGATCCTTGTGATGAAATGATCTTCGCATTGCACGGTGATGTGCAGCGCTTTGTTGTGCCCTAATCCTTCAGGTGGTAGCTCGTCCTCATGAAAAGTGATATTGTGACTTTCCAGTACCTGGCCTACCATATTGGTCATTTCCCTGCTAGTGATGTTGTTTGGCACATATGCTTCACTCAACACTTTCAACAAAGCATTTCTGTGTGTTTCAGAATTTTGTAGCAAAAAGATGATGGATATCTGTGCCGATGTCTTGTTCAGCTGGTCGATGACTGAATACTCCTTAGCTTGTACCTTTCTCCAAAGGTCATCGGGACCTATTTTTATAAGGGGAGGCCGGTTGGCAGCCTGCTTGATTTATTCGGCCAGATGCTCAGGGGTGTAAAATCTACCAGTTCTCTTTATACCCTGTTCTGCGACAGCCTCCTCAGACCTGACCTTGCCTTTCCTTCTCGTGTCGGTTTTATAGTGCTAAGGGATAGCGTTTGAATAGAAATGGGTGGCGTGGTTGACATTACCACCGGAATTGGTGCGACCATCCTTACTTCAAACAGAATGTTTGTTCGGGGTGGCAAGACTGCGACCTCGAATGGCGTCGGTGCATTTGCTGGAGATATAAACTTAACTTCAATTGGCACTAGTGACTTTGCAGGTGGCGCTGCTTCAAACTCAAGTGGTATAGACATATTCACCTCAGCGTCCTCAGATGCTTGAATCTGGACTATGATCGGTTTGATAGTGACTGCAGGTTTCTTTGGGTCATCGCCTTCTACGATCAACCCGATTGATTTCTCGGAATCCCAATCATCTTCTATTTCAATCATATGGATACCACCACCCTTATGGTCTGGCAAAGGATTGTTGCGGACGTTTGGAGTGAGGACTTTTGCCACAATAATCTTATTGTCAATGAGCCTGTATTTTGTCCTTCAGAGAACGGCATTCTTCAATGGTGTGTCCTTTCATGCCGGAATGGTATGCACAGGATTTGTTTGGGTTAATCCACTAAGAAGGGTTCTTAGGGGTTGCAGCAGGGATAGGTGTGACGTAACCAGCATCTTTGAGCTTCTCATACAGCTGGTCAATGGACTCGGCTATGGTGGTGTATTTTTTTGGAGGGCGGCGTTCAAAATTGGGATGAGGTCTAGAGAAGTTTTGGCGTGAAGGGGGTGATTGGTAATGGGATGGCTGGGAATTATAATGTGGTAGATATGAGCGGGTTGTGAGTATCTGGGCGAAGCAAGCTGTTATGTGGGTGGTAGAGATTGGTAGGTGGGCGGTGGATCTTGGTAGGAAGGTGGTGGATCTTGGTAGTTCGGTGAGGGTGCTTGGTAGTTTAGTGAGGGTGCTTGGTCATTCGGTGAGGGTGCTTGGTAATTCGGGGTTGGCTGGTATGTGAGTGGAGGTGTTGGATAAGTTTGGTATTTGAGTGGGGACTTAGCTCTTTGTGCAACCATTACGACTCCCACATCTCTCTACTTAGATGCACCACCGGACTGTAAAGCCTTGTTAGTGGCTTGCAAGGCTTCAAAATTTTTAACCATACCTCTTTTAATACCTTATTCAATCCGCTCACCCAATTTGATGATGTCAGAGAACTTGTGGCCTTCAACCATCATCAACCGTTCATAATACTGCGAGTCCTGAGTCCGGACAAAGAACTTGTTCATCTGCTCTTCCTCTAGAGCAGGTCTGACTTTAGCGGCTTCGAACCTCCAGCGAGTAGCATACTCGTGAAAGGTTTCTGTGGGTTTCTTCTTCAAATTTTAAATGTAGAACACATCTGGTGCATTTTCTGTGTTGAATCTAAACCTGTCCATAAAGTCAGACGCCATGCTTACCCAATTTGACCATTTCATGGGGTCTTGGCTGATGTACCAAGACAGTGCGTCTCCATTCAAACTCCTCATGAACAGATTTGTGCGGATTCTTTCATCCTTCCCAACGCCAACCAACTTGTCACAATAGGTCCTCAGATGGACTCTCGGATCACCAGTACCGTCAAATATTTCAAACTGTGGAGGTTTGTACCCCTCGGGCAGTTCGACATCAGGTTGTATTCAAAGGTCTTCATAATTCAACCCTTCAATTCCCTTGGTTCCTTCAACACCCTGGACACAGCTGGTCAGTTTCTTAAGCTCCTCGGCCAGGTTCTTGCTAAGTAAGTCCTTTCCATTAGACTCGGATGCCTGTGAGATAGGTAGAGTGGAGTGGGTCACGATTTACACATAGATGGGATTGTTATAGGTGCGGAAGTGGTCCTTTTTGGGGTTTTGAGGTTCTGGGATGAGTAGTGGATTGTTAGTTGAGGTGTGGCAAGCATTGCACTGCGTCAGGAGAGTTTGGTTCTTTGGGGGAGTGGCATGATGGTGAGGTGCGGGATGATTTTGTTGTTTTAGGATATTTTTTGGAGGTGTAGGGTTTTGAGCATTTGGAAGGTCGACGTCGGGGACGTTGAGGGAAAATGACAAGTTGGTCAGATTCCGGAATTGATTGAGTTCTTCCTGAAACTTTAGAAATTTCTGTTCAAATTGTGACATGTTCTCATGCAGGACCTGAATACCTCAGCCATCCATGGGCTCTACCCGTTCAATCATATTATCCTTTCTGGAGCCACTGGACTCTTCCATCTTAATTTTGCCTTCGTCTTTGCCCTTATGAGGACTGGGAAGAGGAGTAGGTGGAGGGCCCTTGGATCTTGTGCGATAGGCTGATGATGCCAGAATACACGAACTAATGAATTAACGTTACATGTTTCTTATGTCCCCCGAAGTTATGAAATTTGAGAAAAAATTGTAAGAAATTGTTCACGGAAAAGTATTCTCTTTTAAAAAGGAATAATGTATGTGCATGTGACCGCTTCGCAATTTACATTTCGTGATCGAAGTGTTTTCCCCCACTCTTATGGGAACGAGCTGTACACCACGACGGATTGAGAGATGCACTTTTGGTACGGGCCGTTCGATCCTCGACAGTGCATAGAGAGGGATTGAGAGATGCACTTTTGGTATGGGCCGTTCGATCCTAGGCAGTGCATAGAGAGGTATTGAGAGATGCACTTTTGGTACGGGCCGTTCGATCCTCGGCAGTGCATAGAGAGGGACTGAGAGATGCACTTTTAGTACAGGCCGTTCGATCCTCGGTGCTGCATAGAGAGGTTGAGAGATGCACTTTTGGTACGGGCCGTTCGATCCTCGGCAGTGCATAGAGAGGGACTGAGAGATGCACTTTTAGTACAGGCCGTTCGATCCTCGGTGCTGCATAGAGAGGTTGAGAGATGCACTTTTGGTACGGGCCGTTCGATCCTCGGCAATGCATAGATGTGAGTACTTTGTGGAGAGGTGCAATTTTGGTACTGGCCGTTCGATCCTCGGCAGTGCACGGGCATGACTATCTTATAACTCCGGCCAATTGTCCTTACCCTGCATGCGTATGATTTATTTGTTACTAAATTCATGGATATTGATCTGACAGATATTTGGGGAAAAAGTGAAGTGGTAATTGTTTTATTTATTCCCAATATTCTTCCTGGATTTCAGTATCTTACATATATACTTGTTGCTTCGTTGTCTTTACATGCCTAGTGTTTCCATTACATCCTGTTAAATTATACTGTTTGACCTTAGTGAGTGTCATGTCGACCTCTCATCACTACCTCTTCGAGCTTAGGCGGGATACTCACTGGGTACATATATATTTATGTACTCATGCTGCACTTCTGTACTTAATTGTACATGTTCTGAGGCTGGTGTTACTGGTTATCCGACCGGAGCTTGACATACATTCTGGACCTGACTCCACGATAAGCTGCCTCCCTTGGCGATTCTCAGCAGTGCTATGGAGTTATCTTTTGTTTATTTATGTCTACTTCTCTCAGACAACAGTACATTTTATATCATCTTTTGTATATTCTACTAGTTCGCCTGTTGACTTGTGACACTAGTTCCTGGCACGCATATAGTAAACTCTTTATTTTGGGACTGTATATATTGGATCATGACCATTGTGGCTGTATTTACTTAAGTTGGTTAATGTTTCCATTTTTATTTAAATGATCTAAGTTTAAACTTTGGGAATATGTGGGGTTGGTATGTTAAATAAGGATAATCTCACTAGTAAACAACTGTTGGGTTGCCTGACTCCGGTGTTGGGTGCCATCATGACCTGTGTTAGATTTTGGGTCGTGACAACATGGTATCAGAGCACTAGGTTCACGTAATTCTCACGAGTCACGGGCAAACCCCGTAGAGTCTTGTAGATCGATACAGAGACGTCTGTACTTATCTTCAGGAGGCTATCGGGTATTAGGAAACCTCTCTTTCTTCTTATCCTATCGCGCAGTCGATGATTTATTAAATTCAATCTTCTATTCTCTCACAGATGGTAAGGACGCGCACATATGATGTTCCGAACCCTCCGCTGGCAGAGGCCGGGGGAGGGCACCGACCAGTGGTAGGGGACGAGGGCATCCCAGAGCTATTCTGATCCTGCCACCAGAGGAACCTATTATAGAGGAGCAGGATGAGGTGCCTCCAGCAGATTCTGCACTAGTAGAATTTATGACGGCGCCAGGCTTCCAGGCAATCATGGGCGTATGATGAGATTTATGGACACTATGTCCCAGGCTGGTTTATTTCCAGCAGATCCTGCCACTTCTCACGCGGGAGGGGGAACCCAGACCCCTACTGCCCAGTCCGCAGGACCGACAACAACATTACATCACACTCCGGGTATACTGCCCATGGGTGGTACCCAGCTTGTAGTAGCAGCACCGGAGCCCAGACCAGCTGCGGATGGCAATCAACAGAAGATGTTGGACAGATGGACTCGATTACGCCCTCCAGTCTTCGAGGGTGAGCGAGGTGAGGATGCCCAGGACTTCATTGATAGGTGCAGGGATATAATGCACAACATGGGGATCCTAGCGTCCCATGGAGTGGATTTCACCATATTCAAGTTAGAGGGCAGAGCTCGCAGGTGGTGGTAGTCTTATATTCTCAGCAGGCGAGCAGATTCTCCTTCTGTCATCTGGGAGCAGTTCACACAGATGTTCTTGGAAAGATACATTCCACCCTCCGAGAGGGAAGAGCTGCGGGGTCAGTTTGAGCGATTAGAGCAGGGGCAGATGTTCGTGACAGATTATGAGGCCAGATTTTCAGAGCTGTCACTCCATGCACTTATGATATTACCCACCAATGCTGAGAGAGTGCGGAGGTTTGTAGAAGGGTTGTATCCAGGTATTAGATCCGCCATGGCTCGAGAGGTGGAGATGGGCACCCCTTATCAGCTCGTAGTGGAGATTGCTCGCAAGATCGAGGGTTATAGGTCAGGGAGCAGGGAGCAGGGGCAGCAGGATAAGACGGCCAGATTCTTTAGATATTTCAGAGGCGCCCCAGCTAGGAGCAGGGGTCAGTATAAGAGTGGTCAGTCCAACAGGCCTTTATATTCAGCACCTCCACCGCCTCCCCGAGGTGTTCCAGTGAGGCCTCATTTCAGCGCCATGCCAGAGCGTTCCTACCGTACTCCAGCCATTCAGAGTACAATAGTTATCCCAGTCATCCAAGATCCTCCGATCCTTATTTCAGTGTTATGCCTGAGGGCTCTCATCGCCCTCTGGCCCTTCAGGGATCTTCTTCAGGGCAACAAACTATGCCACCTGGGAGTTGTTATGAGTGTTAGGAGCCAGGTCATATGAGGAGGCAGTGTCTCAAATATCGAGGCAAGCCCGTACAACAGAGCTATCGGCCGATGGGTCCGGCACCAGCAGTCCAGCCACCTAGAGGTGGAGGACAGGTCGACAAGGGTCTTCCTAGAGGTGGAGACCAGTCAGGGGGAGGTCGGGAAGCTCCTGTTCACTCTGGTGGAGCCTAGTCTTCAGGTACTCTAGCCAGATTCTATGCCATTCCGGCCAGATCAGATGCAGTGGCCTCAGACACCGTGGTCACAGGTATTATTTCAATATGTGGTAGAGAGGCATCAGTGTTATTTGATCCAGGATCCACTTATTCTTATGTTTCGGTCTTATTTGTTCATTTTCTGTATGTCCCTCGTGATTCCTTGGGTTCACCTATTTATGTGTCCACTCCTGTGGGCGATTCTGTGGTTTTGGACCAGATTTTCCGGTCCTGTGTGATTTCGTTTTGTGGGTTCGAGACTCGATCGTATCTTTTATCGCTTGACATGGTTGATTTTGAGGTTATTTTAGGCATGGATTGGCTATCTCGTTATCATGTCGTGCTTGATTGCCATGCCAAGACAGTTACTTTAGCCATGCCCGAGTCGCCTAGGCTGGAGTGGAGGGGTTCTTCAGTTAGTGCAGCCAGCCGGGTTATTTCATTCTTGAAGGCTCGACATCTGGTCGAGAAGGGTTGTCTAGCCTATTTTGCTTATGTGCTGAACACCACTGCCGAGTTTCCGACGATTGATTCAGTACCAGTTGTTCGAGAGTTTGCAGATTTATTTCCTTCGGATCTTCCGGGCATGCCTCCTGGCCGTGATATTGATTTCTGCATTGATTTAGCTCCAGACACCCAGCCTATATCCATTCCTCCGTACCGTATGGCTCCAAAAGCGTTGAAGGAGCATCTTGAGGAGTTGTTAGCTAATGGGTTAATCAGACCGAGTGTATCACCGTGGGGTGCTCCAGTTTTATCTGTGAAGAAGAAAGATGGGTCTATGCGGATGTGTAATGATTACCGCCAGCTGAATAGGGTGACCATTAAGAACAAGTATCATTTGCCACGTATTGATGATTTTTTTGACCAGTTGCATGTTGCTCGTGTGTTTTCGAAGATTAATTTGCGATCGGGGTATCATCAGTTGAGGATTCGGGATTCAGATGTTCCGAAGACTACTTTTCGTACGAGATATTGCCATTATGAGTTCCTGGTGATGTCCTTTGGCTTGACTAATGCCCCAGCAACGTTCATGGACTTGATGAATAGGGTGTTCAGGCCGTATATTGATTCCTTTGTCATTGTCTTCATTGATGACATTTTGTTTACTCACGTAGCCTGAGGGAGCACGAGCAGCATTTGAGAGTTGTGCTCCAGACTTTGCGAGAACATAAGCTATATGCTAAGTTCTCCAAGTGTGAATTTTGTTTGGATTCCGTGGAATTTTTGGGGCATGTGGTATCCGTAGAGGGTATCAAGGTTTATCGAGACAGTTCAGAGTTGGTCGCGTCCTACTTCAGCTACAGAGATCAGGAGCTATTTGGGCCTAGCAGGCTATTATCGCCGATTTGTGGAGGGTTTCTCTTCTATTGCAGCTCCATTGACTAGATTGACTCAGAATAATGCCCCATTTTGATGGTCTGATGAGTGTGAGGCGAGCTTTCAGAAGCTCAAGGCACCATTGACCTCACCACCAGTTCTAGTATTGCCTTCCGGTTCTGGGATGTACACAGTATATTGCGACGCTTCACGCCTTGGCTTGGGGTGTGTATTGATGCAGGAGGGGAGAGTTATTGCTTATGCTTCACGCCAGCTGAAGGTTCATGAGAAGAATTACCTTGTGCACGATTTTAAGTTGGCGGCGATTGTTCACGCGCTTAAGATTTGGAGGCACTACTTGTATGGAGTGTCCTGTGAGGTTTATACTGACCACCGTAGCTTGCAGCACTTATTCAGGCAGAAGGATCTTAATTTGAGGCAGCGCAGATGGCTTGAGTTGTTGAAGGATTATGATATCACTATCCTTTATCACCCGGGCAAGGTAAATGTGGTAGCAGATGCTTTGAGCAGGAATGTGGCGAGTATGGGTAGCTTGGCTTATATTGCAGTAGATGAGAGACCTCTAGCCTTGGACATTCAGTCCTTGGCCAATCGCCTAGTGAGGTTAGACATTTCAGAGCCTCGTCGAGTTTTAGTACATGTGGTGCTCAGTCTTCATTATTGGGGGAGATTAAGGCCCGACAGTTCTATGATTCGTGCTTAGCAGAGCTTCGGGAGACAGTGGTTCAGGGTAGGGCCAAGGAGGCTACTATTGGCGAGGATGGTGTTCTGAGACTTCAGGGCCGCTTATGTGTTCCTAATATTGATGGCCTGAGGAGGCGCACAGTTCTCGGTATTCTATTCATCTTGGTGCTACGAAGATGTATCGTGACTTGAAGTAGCATTACTGGTGGAGGCGGATGAAGAAGTACATTGTGGAGTATGTGACTAGGTGTCTTAATTTCCAGCAGGTGAAGTATGAGAACCATAGGCCAGGGGGACTACTTCAGCAGATGCCCATCCTTGAGTGGAAATGGGAGTGCATCGCTATGGACTTTGTGGTTGGGTTGCCTCGGACTTTGCGGAAGGTTGATGCAGTTTGGGTCATTGTGGATAGATTGACCAAATCGGCGCATTTCATTCCAGTAGCTACTACATATTCTTCTGAGAGGTTGGCCCAGATCTACGTTTGGGATATAGTCCGGTTCCATGGTGTGCCGGTGTCCATTATATCAGATCGAGGTCCTCAGTTCACCTCGAACTTCTGGAGAGCATTGCATAGTGATATGGGCACCCAGGTAGACCTCAGCACAGCATTTCACCCTCAGACTGATGGTCAGTCGGAGCGTACCGTTCAGATATTGGAGGACATGCTCAGATCATGTGTGATTGACTTCGGAGGTCAGTGGGATCAGTTCTTGCCTTTGGCTGAGTTCACTTACAATAATAGTTATCAGTCCAGCATTGAGATGGCACAATTTGAGGCTTTGTATGGTCGGCGATGTCGTTCTCCTGTCGGGTGGTTTGAGCCTGGCGAGGCTAAGTTATATGGCACCGACCTGGCGAGGGATGCCTTGGAGAAAGTGAAGTTGATTCAGGAGAGGCTCCGTACAGCACAGTCCAGACAGAACAATTACGCGGATCAAAGGGCGCTTGATGTATCATTTATGAAGGGAGAAAGGGTCCTGTTGAAAGTCTCGCCTATGAAGGGTATTATGAGGTTTGGGAAGAAGGGAAAGCTGAGCCCGTGGTTTATAGGTCCATTCGAGGTGTTGAGGAGAGTTAGGGTGGTTGCTTATGAGTTGGCCTTGCCTCCCAGTTTATCAGGAGTTGCTATTAATGGATGAGAGGTTGGCCTACGTGGACGAGCCAGTTGCTATTATTGATGGACATGACCGCCAGTTGAGGTCCAAGAGAGTTTCTGCCATAAAGGTCCAGTGGAAGGGCCATCCAGTTGAGGAGGCGACCTGGGAGTCCGAGGAGGACATCCAGAGCTGATATCCACACGTATTCAACACTTCACGTATGATTCTAGACCCATTCGAGGACGGACGTTTGTTTAAGAGGTGGAGAATATAACGACCCGACCGGTCGTTTTGTGTTATCGGACCCCGTTCCCCTAAATGAAACTTCCCATAGTGGCTTTTTATGATTTATGAATTGAGGGGACTGGTGGTCCGGGATTTGGAGGTGTTTAGAGTGCTACATGAAAAATTGGTTCCTTAAGGTTGGCCTTTAAGGCCAGGTTTGACTTCGGTCAACATTTTGGGTAAACAACCTCAGAATCGAGTTTCGTCGGTTCCGGTAGCTTCGTGTGATGATTTTGGACCTGGGCATATGTTCAGAATGGGTTTGTGATGACCCGGGAGTGTTTTGGTGCCCAATATTTAAATAAGAAGTTCCTTAAGTTCCTATTGTGGTATTGGACGTGTTTTCATGTTATCGAGGTCCGAACGGAATTCCGAGACCGAGAATAGTTTCGTTATGTCATTTATGACTTATCTTCAAGATTTGGTGTCATTCCGAGTAGTATAGGTCGGTTCGGCGCGCTGTTAGCGAAGTGTAGAAAACTTAAAGTTCCTAAGTTTGGTTCTTGGGGTTTTGAGGTGTGATTTTGAGTTTTAGCGTTGTTTTGGGTATTCCGAAGGCTCGAGCGATTTCGTATTATGATTTGTGACTTGTTTTTATATTTGGATGAGGGCTTAGGTGGGCCCAGGGGCCCTCGGCACCCAACAGGGCTAAAAACCAGCTAAAATAGCTGCTGGTACACCTGATCTGGTGTCACCGCAGGTGCGGTTGCCCAGTCACAGGTGCGAGACCGCTCCTGCGGTCCCAATCATCGTAGGTGCGACCCCAGGTGAGGTCCCCCTTTCTCGCAGGTGCACACAAAAGTCCGCAGGAGCGGAACCGCTGGTGCGGCCATCCCTCCGCAGGTGCGAACCCAGGTGAGGTCCCCCTTTCTCGCAGGTGCGAACAAAAGTCCGCAGGAGAGGAACCGCTGGTGCGGCCATCCCTGCGCAGGTTCAAACCCAGCCCTTCCCGTCCGGTTTCGTAGGTGCGAGACCACAGTTGCGGTCCCCGAGCTGCAGGTGCGGTCCCCAAGCCGCAGGTGCGGAATCCTTGTAGGCCAGGCCGTATATATTCTTTGAAACTCGGGATTTCACCCCATTCATTAATTTTCCTCCACCATTAAAGTCTTGTGAGCTTGGGGATATCACACCACGACCTAGCTACTGTCAAGGTAAGTTAATTCACTTCAACACTAGTTTAATTCATGATCTTCTAGCTAAATTAACTACTAAATCATTGAAAAGTCAAGAATTGGGTAGTAATTTAGGGTTCTTGAGAAATTGGTGAATTACCCATTTATTTTCATAAATTCAAGTAGAAATCATATATTAACGATCCTTAGTCTTCGGGTGACCAATTCCCCCATAAGTTTTCGGAATTCGAGCGTGCAGGCCCGGGGCTGGATTTTGGGAATTCTTCAAGAATGTTAAATTATTGAATAAGTAGGATAATTTCTCTACTTTGAGCATGCATTGATGTTATTGTACCATATTTGGCTAGTTACGACTCCTCGGGTGTAGAGTTTGGAGTTCGGGCGCATCCTTGGTCTGAGGGGTAGATTCGACACGAGGTGAGTCTCCTTTATAACCTTGTAAGAGGGAATTGTTCCCCTAGGTGAATTAATGCTATATGTGATAATTTGTGGGGGCTACGCATGTACAAGGTGATGAGAGTTCGTACGTAGCGACTATTACTACTATGTCCGGGTAGTTAGGCCCACATCATGCCTTGTGTTTTACTTGATATGAACTATATGCGTAATGAATTAACGTTACATGTTTCTTATGTCCCTGAAGTTATGAAATTTGAGAAAAAATTGTAAGAAATTGTTCACGGAAAAGTATTCTCTTTTAAAAAGGAATAATTTATGTGCATGTGACCGCTTCACAATTTACATTCCGCAAGCGGAATGTGATTTCCCCCACTCTTATGGGAACGGGACGTACGCCACGGCGGATTGAGAGATGCACTTTTGGTACGGGCCGTTCGATCCTCGGCAGTGCATAGAGAGAGATTGAGAGGGATTGAGAGATGCACTTTTGGTATGGGCCATTTGATCCTCGGCAGTGTGTAGAGAAGGATTGACAGATGCACTTTTGGTACGGGCCGTTCGATCCTAGGCAGTGCATAGAGAGGTTGAGAGATGCACTTTTAGTACGGGCCGTTCGATCCTCCGTAGTGCATAGATGTGAGTACTTTGTGGAGAGGTGCACTTTTGGTACGGGACATTCGATCCTCGGCAGTGCACGAGCATGACTATCTTATGACTCCGGCCGGTTGTCCTTACTCTGCATGCGTATGATTTATTTGTTATTAAATTCATGGATATTGATCTGACAGATATTTGGGGAAAAAGTGAAGTGGTAATTATTTTATTTATTCCCAGTATTCTTCCTGGATTTCTGTATCTTACATCTATACTTGTTTCTTCATTGTCTTTATATGCCTACTGTTTCCATTACATCCTGTTAAATTATATTGTTGGACCTTAGTGAGTGTCATGTCGACCTCTCGTCACTACCTCTTCGAGGTTAGGCGGGATACTCACTGGGTACATATATATTTATGTAGTCATGCTGCACTTATGTACTTAATTGTACAGGTTCTGAGGCTGGTGTTTCTGGTTATCCGACCGAAGCTTGACATACATTCTGGACCTGACTCCACAGTGAGCTGCCTCCCTTGGCGATTCTCAGCAGTGCTATGGAGTTATCTTTTGTTTATTTCTGTCCACTTCTCTAAGACAGCAGTACATTTTGTATCATCTTTTGTATATTCTACTAGTTTGCCTGTTGACTTGTGACACTAGTTCCTAGCACGCACATAGTAGACTCTTTATTTTGGGACTATATATATTGGATTATGATCATTGTGGTTTTATATTCTTAAGTTGGTTAATGTTTCCGTTTTTATTAAATGATCTAAGTTTAAAACATTGGGAATATGTGGGTTTGGTATGTTAAATAAGGATAATCTCACTAGTAAACAATTGTTGGCTTGCCTGACTCCGCTGTTGGGAGCCATCACGAACTGTGTTGGATTTTGGGTCGTGACACGGAGCCTTCATAATAGGCCCAAATCTCCAGGTCCTCAATGCCAAGTGTTGTTTCACAACTTTTCTCATAATCCGGGTGTGTCAGAGTTTTCTAAGGACCTCAAAGGTTCCCGGGTAGTGCTCACACCCAAATTTCATAGCAAGGATAGAGTAAGTGCAGTATGGAAAAGATAGCTCTTGTGTGTCAAAGTTCAGAGGGAGCTCAAGGGTCACAAGGCAATGCTCACACATAGTTTTGAGGAGTTGAAGTAGGAAAACAGTTTTAAAAAAAAGAGGAGAGACTTAGTGAAAATAGTTTTTTCATAACAAAAGGTTTAACTAATGAAAACAGTTAGAAAGAACACCATTCTCAAAACAAGTTCAACATCACACAACAGGACCAAGAATGATCCAATAATCACAAGCAGGGGTATGGGACTTGAGGGACAAATACATAGCAAGTAAGGGTAAGCATGTAGCAGGTAGAAACACATATAAGCATGCAATTAGAAGCTCTTAAGGGTTCAGAGGATTAGGGGTACAGTAAAGTACCGGATTAGATTACATATCAACACCAAACAACTAAGACTATGATCACTAATGTACCAATCATAGGCATGGTATTCACATAAGAAACAAGTTCTAAGTATACAAAAACATGCTGGTCATTGACTAGTAAAGCATAACTTAACATGTAGAGGGAATTCAGGATCTTAGTTACATGTTGAACAACAGAATAGTAAATAGAAGCAAATTAGAAACACAATAAATTGCAACACTAATAGAAACATGTTGGTTTGAGGACTGAAATCTGAACTAGAACATACCAGTGAAGTGAAGAAAGTAGAAACACAAAGCAGAAATAGGAGAGGCACAGTAGTTAGTCTTCGCTTACAGCCGGCTAACTTAGAATAGTAGCTAGTAGCACATAAGAGAGAATAGGAAGCAAGTTTTAGTTGTGATAGAGAGAGTTGAACAGATTAGTTCGTCTTGAAGTGAGAATAAAAGAGACTATATATAATACTTGAGAGCAGAGTAAGAGAGAGTAAAGGAAACCAATCATCAACAATTACGGAAGCCATAGAATCAGCCAGTCAATAAATCAGCAAATCTTCCCTTAATTAAGGGAGTAATTAGCCAGTTAATGGTAAAGAACAGGGTAAATGATTAAGGAAAGAATAAAAAATAGTTTAAGTACGGAATAGGCAATTAGGGTTAAATGCATAAGAGCTTAATTAAGGAAACAAGAAGTAAGAATCAGCAAGTACCATAGTTAATCGTACATAAGGAAAGGAATAATTACAAGCTGTAAAAATAGGGAAATAATCGAGAAATCAGCACATAGGTATCAATATAGCAAATAAGAGAATCAAAGAATTGAAGTAATACTGATTTTTTAAGGGAGATAATATAGGTTTTTCATGAATGAAGAACATGCTAAGTATAAGACAAAAAATTCAGTCAAGATTTGAATCAAAAACCATAATGGAAGCACATACGGGAAAAATCATAATCTATTCAAATTAAACGAAGAAGAAATCATATGAATCAGAGTGTAGAACAAAGTTATGTATCAAATAACACAGATCGATTCAGAATTCAAACATAGTGTCAAGATTAGGGCTTTTAGTATATACTAGTTAGGGTTAAGAAGAGCTCAACAAAAATCAGTCAGAACACATAAGAACAGAAGATGAATAACTAAAAATCAGAAACGTTTGAAGAAAAAGATTTTCAAGAAACCCTAGTTTTGGAAAAAATGAAGGATCGTTTGAAAAATAGGAGAATCTTTAAAATGATCTAAGGAAAATATCATAATACGCATAGATCTGTTACATATCTAAAAGAATCGGAAGTTTAGAAGTTAGGGAACGCAGAGAGGGAGAGTCGGTAAAGAAACCACCGGATCTAGCCGGAAAGTAGGAAAATCTTACTGGAATTGAGCCATGAAGGACTGAGACAGGACAACGGTATGAGGGAGTGAACCCTTGTCTCTTGAAGACCTTAGAGACAACAATATCGATGAGAAGGAGCAATGAGAGGCCTGAGGATGGTGAGGATTCCATGATTTCCGACGAAGAGGCGGTCGGAGAAGACGAACAGACCTCATCGGAGGTGGAGAAACCAGAGGTCTCTAGAGAGAACTAGAGAGATAGAGAGAGTGTGAGAGGGGGAAATGAGAGACCGGGGGGGGGGGAGGTCGTTAGGGTATAATTTAGGTAAGTGGTAATCTGGGCCATTGATCTAAATTGATCAACGACTCAGATTGATCAAGGGGTTGGGCCAGGTAGAATTTTAGGTCTAGGCTGGGGTGCTTGGGCAAATTTAATCAGGTGGGTTTGGGTTTAATTAGGGGCTACGGCTAGCTGTTAAATACTCAATTAAAATGTTAAAATGCTCAATTAAAATTAATTAAAAGTAACTAATAACTGGAAAAATGAAATTGATGATTAAGAACTTAAATAACAATGGTTAATATGGATTTAAAAATATAAATGACCAATTATTGGATAGTAATAGCATAAAACATATGGTTAGGCTATAATTGCAAAATTATTGCAATTATAGTCAAAAAGTGCCAATTTGACCAGTTGTGAAATAATTTGATCTTAACAAGACCAAAAATAATGTATTAAGTCAAGAAATGTCTTTAAAATCATTTTTAATGCAATTTATAATTAATTATTAAAGATAAAAATACTGGATAAATTAGAAATAAATTAATAAAAATACGAGAAAATTATGGAAAAATACCAATTGTTATGGAACTTGATTTTGAAGGTATGTATGCAAGTTTAAAAATAGTTTTGAGGAAAAATTGGGTATCAAGAGCAAGCAAACATCCCATTCCTAATTAATAACATTGTTCATAAGCTTTAAGGTGGGATGCTTATATTTTCTAAGTTATGGATGAAGCTACAACAAATTCATACGAGACTTCATAAGGTATAGCAAAGGGAATTGCGATACTAAGAGCGCACGATACAATCTTTCTCAAGAATATCATATAGATTTTTCCCTACTTCGATCCGTTGTTACATGTTGCCGTAATTGACATGTGTTGGAAGGATTATCAAGAGAACCGACTCAGGTATGTTAAGGCTAATTTATTAATTCATTTTGGCATGATCCTGTAACTCAATGAGTTTGATAACGAGGCATAAAGAGAAATTCATATTCCTGAATTTATGTACATTTTTCTAGTCTCATAAGTTGTAGCATTCTCCCTTATCGGGACCTTATATTCCATTGAGTATTGTCTTGTTCCAGTCAAAAGAATAGAGGGTCTATATATAAATATAAAGTATTACAGTATTTTCACCACCATCGAGCTATAATAGATGGGCAAGCCCCTATTCAGCAACCTCATATCAGATGGTAAGTTATACACTGAGTCTACTGTGGTGGAGCACCTATGAGCGAGCCCAGTTGGCCAATATATAGAGCCTAGTCTGGCCGAGCGCCTATGACCGAGCCTACTATGGCAAATCAGTTATGCATACTAAGTCTTATAAGGCCAGACATCTATTTTACTTACTATATTGATAGAGTTGAGTCAGTATCAGAAGGTGAGCATATCTTAAGATTATCTTTGACTCCCAGTTACTTTTAGTTATTATATTATCAGTTCAGTTTCAGTTTTCAATCTAGTGCCTTACATACTCGGTACATTATTTCGTACTAAAGTCCCTTTTCTAGGGGCGCTGCATTTCATGCGTACAGGTTCAGACAAACAGACGGGTAGACCTCCTCATTAGGTGTTGCCCGAGTTCAGCTTGATCAGTAAGCTCCATGCCCTTCGGAGTTGCCGGGTCTAGAGCTTTATGTACATCTTGTGTATATATGTTGAGTAGGTCGGGGCCCTATTTCGATCACAGTACATCCATCAGTAGAGGCTTGTAAGCATATCATGTCAGTTAGTGCAGTATGTTGGTCTTGTAGGCCTTGTATGTATATTTGGTTGGTTTGCCAGCTATAGTAGTTATGACGACCTTGTCGGCCTAGCTTTATATTGATACTTAGTCAGCGTTAGCAATTGTCTTTCAATGTGGCCCATGGCCAAAGTATGACATTATATCTCCAGAGCCCCTTAGTCACAAGTTGGTACGCAAGGATAGGTGAGGCACCAGATGCCGGGTTCGGGGCGTGACACTAACCTTGCTTTCTTTTTTGCCGGAGATGTCATTGTACTCATGCCTGGCAATTTATTACGACTTCTATGGGTGGTATTAGCACTATGTGCTCATTCCCTTGAAGGAGGCAAGATGGCATGCACAAGCATGGAATTAAGGAGGCAAATGAACATTCATAGCATTCAACAAGCTTGGCAAAGTGACATACTGTCACTAGCTTGGGACGTGGTGGTGCAACAACAATGGCGAGCTACATCAGCAGGCCTCGCGAGCTTCACAGTATGCTTGAGACCACGCGTAGCACGACTTGTAGCAAGCTCAAACACCATACTACGCCAAGGTTTTCTCCAACTCCACCTCGCTAAATACCTAGCGACGTGCAGGTTTCTGCATTGCTGCAGACCTCGCCTAGAAGCTCCAAAAGCGAGCTATTTAATTAGACGACGCAAGATTAGACTCTTGCTCCTCCTCGCTGCAGAGCTGGCGACGCACACTCCATTCCCAGTCAAGAACTTGGCAACGCACAGTCATTGGCGCGCGTTTCACCTTGCTGTGCAACGCTGGGCAGCATGTGATGTAAGGTTACTTTGGCAACATTTTATGGGAACTTTGGATACAAAATGGGAGAAAATTTTGATGTGGCAAAGGACTTGGAATTTCGAGGAAGGCATTCGTCCCAAGATTATAACAAATAGTCAAAGGAATTCGTGCGAAAAGAATCACAAAGGCAGTGCATCGTACAAGCATGGACAGTGCACTACTGTTACAATTTGCGATATTCAGTGGCTATTTGGATGCAAAAGAGAGCTGGTTACTTATGAAAGCAGAGGAACTGGCAGTGGCTCGCAAGGAATTTGGTTATTGTTGCAAGCGACGAAGCTGGGTAGTGGCCATTCACGTTATAGGCTATTTGTGCAAAAAATCGAATAATTCATTGGACATTAAGTATAACGGGCTTTATGGGATAGTTGTTATTTTTGAAAGCTATTTAGATCTTATGTGATATCATTGTTGAGTATTTTACTCAACTTTGATAATAGGCATATGTAGTTTACAAAGTTTATCTCTTTCATGTCTTAGGATTTCATGACACTTTGTTTTCTAATTTCTTTATATATTTATATATATATATATATATATATATATATATATATATATAAACTAGACCTAGACACTGCCTAGTGGATTGCTTTTAAAAAATGTGGAAGCAGAGATTGGACTTGGTCCTTTAAAGAAAGTTTGAACTCCTTTGATCACTAAGCTAAACTTTAAGCCTGCGTCAAGGGGATGCAACATCTAATATATATGAATAAACATTAAATTTAACCCTATATACACAATGTAATTTTTGGCTAAAGGGTTTCGGATGAACACCCTTCCAGCCTCCTAAATCCCCCATCTCCCCCTGCTTGGGTCTCATGAATTCTCTAGAAAGACATCCCAAGTCTTTCATAAAGGAGACTGCACCTTTTCACTCAGTAGGTGATTCCAACAAGTATATCGGTGAAGTCTTATATGGATTCATTAAGAGAAAAATAGGCTCAATCTTATAAAGAACTACCACATGTCATATGATAGGAAATATAGTGCATATTGAAGTCTTATATGGATTCATTTGATTTCAAAGTGGTATCCACCATACTTTCTCAATTCATGGGCTTTAGCCCCATCCCCCTCGACATTTCAAGGATAACTCTCCTTTCCAAACCCTTGGTTAGAGGATCCTCCAAAACAATTTCGGACCTTACATATTCCAAGAAAATAGCACTATATTTCACCAATAGTTTCACCGCACCATGTCTAATGCGGATATGCCTTTTTTTCCTACTGTACATACTATTCTTGGAAATTCTAATCACCACTTGTGAGTTACAATATAAAGAAACTGGTGAAGTTTGTCTTCCTCACAAAGGCATGTCTGCCAATAAGTTTCTCAGCCATTCAGCTTCTTGCCCTGCTAACTCAAAATAAATAAATTCAGATTTCATGGTTGAACATTCTATCCAAGTCTGTTTTGAAGACTCCCGCGAAATAGCACCTGCACACAAAGTAAACACATAACACTAGTGGAGCTAACTTCATTATTGTTAGTAACTCAGTTTACATCGCAAAATCCTTCTAAAACAGTAGGAAATTTATTAAAATGCAAACACCAATCCATAATACCTCTCAAATACCTTAGCAAACGATAAAGAGAATTCAGTATTCACTAATGGGCTTGTGAGTATATCTACCCAATATACTAACAGCATAAGCAATATCATGCCGTGTATAATCTATTAGTAATATTGCACTACAAATTATCTTAGCATATTTAGTTTGAGAAACACTATATTCTATATTCTTTCTCAAGTGTATGCTAGGATCATAAAGAGTTCTCATAGGAGCTACATAAAAACAATCAAACATTTTCAATATTTTTTCAATATAATGAGACTGAGACAATGAAACACATCAGAAATTCTTTTGATTTTAATTTGTAAAATTACATCCGCTTCTCCAAGATCATTCATTTCAAATTTCGAAGACAAAAATTTCTTAGTCTCATTTATAATATCCACATTAGGGACAAAGGTTAACATGTCATCCACATATATGCATATAATCACACAGTATGATCCTACCATCTTGGAATAAACACAAGTATTAGATGCATTAACAACAAACTCATTATCTACTAGTGTGCTGTTAAACTCTTCATGCCATTTCTTAGGTGCCTATTTAAGATCATATAGAGACTAACTTTCTCAATTTGCATACTTTATTCTCCTGTCCTTGGATCAAAAAATCCTCAGTTGAGTCATATAGATCTCTTCTCTAAATCACCATTTAGAAAAGTCATTTTAATATCCATTTGATGTATCACTAAATTACAGATAAAGGCTAAGGCAACAAGATTTCTAATAGTTTCCATTTTAGCTACGGAAAAATATGTACCGAAGTAGTCAATGTCTTCCTTTTAGTTAAAACCCCTAGCAAAAAATCACGACTTATATTTCTAAGTTGTACCATCAGGTCACAATTTCTTCATAAATATCCATTTGCTACTTATGGGTTTCCAACCTTTAGGCAAATCTGACAAGTCCCAAATGTGATTAGAAACATAGAGTCTAATTTACTTTTAATAGCCTCTTTCCAAAAATTAGCATCTATTGACCTCATTGCTTCACCATATGTCTTGGGGTCATCTTCTATTAAAAGATCAAGATCAATATTTTCGGTCAAGAAAGTAGTGATAAAGTCAGGACCAAAGCTTTCTTCAATTATACATCTCTTACTCCTTCTAAGTTTATTTTTATAATCATTAGCAGTAACACTAAAAGAAGGCACAATATGAGAATTAACATATATAAATGTAGAAGTATCATTAGGTACATCAGTAGGAACATTATCTTTCAATGGAAAAACATGCTAAAAAAATTCTACATCTCTAGATTCACAAATTGAACGATCATTCAAATATAGAAATCTATATGCAACGCTATTTTGAGCATAACTAATAAAAATGGTATCAAAAGTCTTGGGTCATACAGTTAATTATTTAAAATCAGGTAGACCGACCTTAGCAAAACATCTCCACACTTTTATAAATTTCAAGTTAGGGGCAAATCCTTTCCATAAATCATAAGGAGTTTTATCTAACTTTTTATGAGGAACTCTATTAAGAACATAACATGCAGATAAGACAGTCCCCCCCCCCCCCATCTTGTCAGATAAACCTGAACTCAAAAGCATAGAATTCATTATTTCTTTAAAGGTTCAATTTTTTCGTTCAACTATACCATTTTGTTGGGGAGTATAGGGGGAACTAACCTCATGTATAATACCTTTTTTCTCACAAAAAGCTTCTAGAGTATTAGTACTATATTCACCACCCCTATTACACCTAAGTCTCTTGATTTTCCTGTCTAATTGTTTTTCTACTTCTGCTTTGTATTTTAAAAACATGCTTTCAACCTAATCCTTAGACTTAAGAAGATACATCTTAGTTTATATCGAAAAGTCATCTACAAAACTAAATATAGCATTTCTTTTCACCCTTATTAACAATGTTCTTGAAATCAGCTAAGTCTGAATGTACTAGTTCAAGCAATTGTGTCTTTCTACTAGTTACATTTTTAAAAGGCTTTTTGGTATATTTTGCTCCTATAAAAGCAAGACACTTAGATAAAGTAAAATCATTAACAGTACGCATTAATTTCATTGTTCTAAGACTTTTTATAGAAGTAATATATGACCTATCCTACCATGCCACAAAATAATAGACTTAGCAATATAAAAAGAATTAGAAGTACTTGCATTACTACTAATCTCTTAAGCAAGTTCAGTATAAATAAATATCCATTAAGGTTTCTTTGTTGAGAAGTGCACCAGAAATTATGTTTCTATGAATGAAGGGAACATATAGAATATTTTTCAAGGATAAATTTTTTCCAAAAGTTAACTTAAGAATAACTTTTCTTTTAGCCATAACTCCAGCCGTAGTGGAGTTTCCCATTTAGACACAGTCATCATCGGTAGACTCCTCAAAGTCATGAAATAATTCCTTGTTGGCGCAGAGGTGCCTTGAAGCGCCTGTGTATAGTATCTAATCAGTCTTGTTAACAGCCATATTTTCCTCAACGAGCACAATAACAATCACATCACCACTTTCAGTAAGGCTATCTTGGACTCGAACTTCACTCCATGCTTCGAGCTTTGTTCTTGTCACTGGTTGTCACGACCCAGAATTCCTACGATCTGGACCGTGATGGTGACTAACATTCCACTTTCTAGGCAAGCCACATTACAGTATTTTTAAGCTAAACCTTATTCAATTCAATCAACAACAGCAATAAACTAAGATGAAATACACTGAATACAGAATAATATAAGACTTCAACATTTACAATCACCCGGATCTGGAGTCACAATTCACGAACTACTAAGATTACTACAAACAAAGTCTGAAGAAGGAAAAATACACTTTTTGGAAGTAGAAAAAGAGTAAAAGATAAAACTAAGAAGGGACTCCTGGGTCTTCGGACGCCGACAGATCTACCTTGGGTCTCCTGATAGAAAATCCGACAACTAATCTCTCAATCAGCCAAAGCCGGTACCAAAATTTGCACGAAAAGTGCAGAGTGCAGTATCAGTTCAACCGACCCCATGTATTAGTAAGTGTCGATTCTAACCTCGACGAAGTAGTGACGAGGCTAAGACAAAACACCTACAAATCAAACTTGTACAATCTAAAACTATATATACAAATAACAGCAATGAAGAACTAGGCAGGTAATATCGGGAGGAGGAAACAACTTGAACAGTCAATATACTAGGAACCAATAGAAACAAGTGAACAGAGTAAAGCAAAATATGTACGGCATCACCCTCCGTGCTCTTACTCCCATCTTCACCATGAAATTTATAGAAACAACACAGCATCACCCTTCGTGCATTAACTCTTATAACATGGCACGACATCACCCGTCGTGCATTACACTCACAATGTGGCACGACATCACCCTTAATGCATTAACACTCACAACCTCACCATAAATTCAATAGGAATGACAAGACATCACCCTTCGTACATTAACATTATCCCTTACCATAATGCAATAAAATAATTTTAACAACCAGAGGGAGATAAAATAACAAGTATAAGCCTTACTTCCACACTTGGTTCCACAATGTCAACCACAACTTCGAAATCAATACTCAATTACCACCAAAAGATTCGTAAGCATGATAAAAGCAATCGATTTAAAAATACTAGTCTGAACATGGATAACATGAACAATGGAAGCTGAATTTGCAAGAAACCACATCCCACCCACATGCTTTAACCCAACTACAACGCATAAGTACTCATCACCTCACATATACGTTGTTACCAACAATTAAACAAGTAGAAAATAGGCAAACAATCCTTATTCCCTCAATCAAGGTTAACCACGACACTTACCTTGTTCCAACGTCCAAAACTCAAATCTCAACCACAAATTTTCTTTCACACAAGCCTTCGAACTGATAGAATCTAGAAAATTACTAACCAAACAATTAAATTTAACCTTTAGGAACTACCCACAATTTTTAAAAATTCAATTTAGACCATTTTTTGAAAAAGTCAACACCCGGGCCCGCTTGGTCCAAACCCGAAATTCGTACCAAGACGCAATTACCCATTTACCCCCGAGCCCAGTTATATAATTTGTTTTGGAATCCAACCTCAATTTGAGGTCTAAATCCCCAAATTACCAAATCCCTAATTTCTACCCAAAAAACTGCCAATTCCAGCATGAAAACTTTAGATTTTTGGTTGAATCTTAGAAAAAAGTAGTGTAAGATTGAAAGAAATTAGTTTAAGCACTTACCAATGATTTGGGGAAGAAATGTTCTTTGGAAAATTGCCTCTTGTGTTTCTAGGTTTGAAAAATTGAAGAATGAATCAAAAATCCCGTCTAAGTCCTATTTCTTCAGCTACAGATGTCGCATTTGCGACTTGGGCTTCACAAATGCTAATGTTCCATCGCAAATCTGAGAACATCACACTTCTGGATTCTTCGCAAATGCGAAGGATAGTTCACAAATGCGAACTCAGGCAAGACCACAAATGCCACCCAACGATCGCAAACGCAAAGAGTACCCCTCCCCCTCCCCCTAAGCTCCCATCGCAAATGCGAAATTTTTTGAAAATGCGAAAGTCGTGAACCCCAGCTATTCTTTTCGAGAATGCGAAAATGCCTGATCTCACATTTTCGTGATCAGAGGCCTACACCAGAAATTGAAACACCAACAATGCCCTATGTCCAATTTTCACTCCGTAGCCTATTTGAAACTCACCCGAGCCCTCGGGACTCCAAACAAAAGATACACCCAAGTCTAAAAATATCATACAAACTTGCTCGCACGATCAAATTACCAAAATAACACCCAGAACTACGAATTGAATACCAAATCAAATGAAATTTTAAAGAAAACTTTGAAACTCCTATTTTCATAACCGGGTGTCCGAATAACGTCAAACCAACTCCGCTTTTCATCAAATTTCACAGACAAGTCATAAATATAGTGTTGGACCTATACCGGGTTATGGGACCAAAATACAGACTCGTTATCCAAAAAGTCAAACACTGGTCAAACATTTCAAATTCTTTAAGCCTTTAACTTTCAAATTTTGACAAAGCCCGATATCTCAGTCTAAGTATCTCCGGATTCGATTTCGGGCATACGCCCAAGTCCCAAATCACGGTATGGACCCATTGAGACCGTCAAAACACAAATCCGGGTCTATTTACCAAAAATATTGATCAAAATCAACTAAAATGAAGTTTTTAAGCAAAAAAAATTATTTCTCCTAATTTTTAACATAAAAGCTTTCCGGAAAGATGCTTGGATTGTGCACGCAAATTGAGGAAGGACAAAACATGATTTTAAAGGCTTCGGATCACAGAATTAGGTTTCAAAAGAGGAGATGACCTATAGGGTCATCACATTCTACATCTCTAAAATAATTGTTCATCCTCGAACAAACATAGAAAAGTACCTGAACTGGTAAAAAGGTGGGGAAATCTACTTCGCATGTCCGACTCGGACTCCCGAGTAGCTGACTCGACGGGTTGACCTCTCCACTGCACTCGAACTAAGGGATAACTCTTCGACCTCAACTGACGAATCTGCCGGACTAGAATAGCCATTAGCTCCTCCTCGTAAGTCAAATCCTTGTCCAACTGGACAGAGCTGAAATCTAATACATGGGACGAATCGCCGTGATACTTCCGGAGCATGGACACATGGAACACCAGATGAACTGCTGATAACCCTGGTGGCGACGCAAGCCTATAAGCCACCTCTCCCACTCTCTCCAGAATCTCAAAAGGTCCGATGTATATAGGGCTCGTCTTGTCGTTCTTTCCAAACCTCATTACACCCTTCATGGTTGATAACAACAACAACAATCTATCCCCGACCATGAATGCAACATTACAAATTATACGGTCGGCATAACTCTTCTGCCTGGACTGAGCTATGCGAAGTCGATCCTGAATAATCTTGACCTTATCCAAGGCATCTTATACAAGATTTGTGCCAAACAACCGAGCCTCCCCTGGCTCGAACAACCCAACTAGTGACTGGCACCGCCTACCGCATAATGCCTTATAGGGAGCTATCTGAATGCTTGACTGCTAGTTGTTATTATAGGCGAACTCTGCAAGGGGAAATAACTGATCCCACGATAGTCAGTAGTCTATAACACATGCGCGGATCATATCCTCCAAGATCTGAATAGTGCGCTCGGACTGTCCGTCCCTCTGAAGGATGAAACTTTGTGCTCAACTCAACCCGCATGCCCAACTCACGCTGAACTGCTCTCCAGAACTGCGAGGTGAAATGTGTACCTCGATCATAAATGATAGACACATGCACACTATGAAGACGAACGATCTCATAGATGTAAATCTCTACCAACCGATCTAAAGAATTGTTAACTGCCACAGGAATAAAAGGCGCTCACTTAGTCAGCCTGTCCACAACCAAAACGACATCAAACTTCCTCTAAGTTCGTGGGAGACCAATAATGAAATCCATAGTCATAATATCCCACTTCCACTCAAGAATATCTATCGTATGAAGCAAACCACCGGGTATCTGATGCTCATGCTTCACTTGCTGACAATTTAGACACTGAGATACATAGGCAACTATATCATTCTTCATCCTCCTCTACCAATAATGTTGTTGCAAGTCCTGATATATATTCATGGTGACTGGATGAATAAAATACCGGGAACTATGGGACTCCTCAAGAATAAAATCCAGAGCAAGCTACCTTATTCTATTACCAGACATAATGGGGAGAAGCTTATCCGAAACTAGAGCTAGAAATGCTTTATTTCGTTTCGTTCCCGTTCTTCATTTCCTTCTTCTCGAATCCAAGGTGGACTTCTCATATTTAGAATCTTTCTGCGGTGTTCTACATTTAATATTCTTTTATACTTTCTTCTTTTTACCACGCGATAGGTCAGCGAAGCCTGAGCGGGCGTGGAGAAGGAAATGCCAAACACTTCGGCCTAACAGGAATGAGCAATGATGAAATGAGAAGATGAGGTGCCTCGGGCATCCCCATTTAGAAAGAAGAGCCAGAGGTTTTGGGGCTGTAGCTTGCATCGCCCAAGGAAAGGAAACTCAGTACCAAATGCTTGGCAATCCTTGGTAGAGCTCATTTATAATTTTGTGTTGAACCCGGTAAACGAACAAATAGGTGGTCTTTCTGGAAATGTTAAACAAAAGTTTTCAAAACATGTATTTTACGGGTAGGTCGAAACATCTCCATCATTTCCGTTCGGTATCATAACCTACAAATATGCGCCAAAGAACCTTCGTCCTTTTTGTTCCTTCAACATCGTCTACCCCGAAGCATTGACATAGCACAGTAGCGGACCACCTCACGAAGTCCATCTACATTAGGCATATAAACACGATCCGACATCCTCAAGACGCCGTCATCACCAACAGTAACCTGTTTGGCACCACTGTGTCCCTAAGGACCAACAAATGAGGGTCGTCATACTGTCAATCTCTTATGCGCTCAAACAAAGAAGACCGAGCCATTATGCAAGCTAGAACACGCGTGGGATCTGAAATATCCAACCTCACAAACTGGTTGGCCAAAGTCTGAACATCTGATACAAGCAGCCTCTCATAGACTGGAATGAACGCAAGGCTGCCCATACTCGCTGCCTTCCTACTCAATGCGTCGGCCACCATATTAGCCTTCCCGGGATGATACAAGATGGTGGTATCATAGTCTTTCAATAGATTCAACCACCTTCTCAACCTCAAATTGAGATCCTTTTGCTCGAACAAATATTTAAGGCTCTGATGATTAGTGAAAACCTCACACAACATGTCGTAAAGGTAGTGCCTCCAAATCTTCACCGCATGCACAATGGCTGCCAACTCTAAATCACTGACATGGTAATTATTCTCATGAACCTTCAACTGACGCGATGTACATGCAATCACCCTGCCCTCCTGCATCAATACCACACCGAGCCCAACACGGGATGCATCACAATAGACCATATAAGATCCTGAGCATGTGGGCAACACCAACACCGGCGCTGTAGTCAAAGCAGTCTTGAGCTTCTAAAAGCTTACCTCACACTCGTCTGACCATCTAAATGGGGCACCCTTCTGGGTCAAACTGGTCAACGGGGTTGCTATAGATGAAAACCCCTCCATAAATGGACAGTAATAGCCCGCCAAACCCAAGAAACTCCTGATCTCCATAGCTGAAGTGGGTCTAGGCCAGTTTTGAACTGCCTCAATCTTCTTAGGATCCACCTGAATGCGCTCTGCTAATATAACGTGCCCCAAGAAGGCGACTGAATCCAACCAAAACTTGCAATTTTAGAATTTAGCATACAACTAGCTGTCTCTCAGAGTCTGAAGCACAATCCTAAGATGTTGCTCGTGCTCCTCTCGACTGCGGGAGTAGATCAAGATATCATCAATAAACACAATCACAAAGGATTCCAAATAAGGCTTGAACACTCGGTTCATAAAATCCATGAATGTTGCTGGGGAATTTATCAACCCAAAGGACATCACTAGGAACTCATAATGCCCGTAAAAAGCCCGAAAAACTGTCTTAGGGGAATCGGATGCCCTAATCCTCAACTGATGATAGCCAGAGCTCAAATCAATCATCAAAAACACCTTGGCACTTTGAAGCTGATCAAATAAGTCATCAATCCTCGACAATGAATACTTGTTCTTGATGGTAAATTTGTTCAATTGCTGATAATCTATGCACATGTTCATCGATCCATCCTTCTTCTTCTTCACAAACAACACAGGTGCACCCGAGGGCGAGACACTAGGTCTAATGAATCCCTTATAAAGCAAATCCTGCAACTGTTCCATCGATTCTTTTGACTCTAGCGGGGCCACACAGTATTGCGGAATGGAAATTGGGTGGGTTCCTGGAGCCAAATCAATATCCCTGTTGGGTGGCATCCCCGGCAGGTCTGCAGGAACTACCTCTAGAAACTCACGAACAACTGGCACAGAATCCATAGAAGGATCCTTTGCACTAGAATCACGAACCTAAGTCAAACAAGCTAGACACCCCTTCTCGGCCATACGTCAAGCCTTCATGTAACAGATAACCCTGCTGGTAGAATAGCCAGGAGTCCCTCTCCACTCTAATCGAGGCAAACCCGGCAAGTCTAAGGTTACTATCTTGGCGTGACAGTTCAATATAGTGTGATAAGGTGACAACCAATCCATACCCAATATAACATCAAAATCAACCATATCGAGAAGTATATGATCTACACTAGTCTCAAGACTCCCAATGGTGAACACACACGAACGATAAACACAATCTACAACAATAGCATCCCCCACATGTGTGGACACATATATAGGGGAACTCAAAGAATCACGAGGCACGACCAAATATGAAGCAAAAGCAGATGAAACATAGGAGTAAGTAGATCCCGGATCAAATAGAACTGAAGCATTGGTACTCCAAACTGAAACAGTACCTGTGATAACGGCGTCGGATGACTTAGCCTCAGGCCTGGATGGAAAAGCATAGCATCGGGGCAGGGCCCCACCACTCTGAACTACATCTCTAGGACTACCCCTGGCTGGCTGGCCTCTACCTCTAACGGCCTAACCTCCAACTCTAATGGTCGGACCACCACCTCTGGCTGCCTGACACCTACCTTGGGCTGGTTGAGTGGGCGGTGCAGCACTCGGTGCCGGGACCATGGCACGAGAACCCTGATGCTTTGAACTGCTCGATGCACGAGGGAAAAATCTAGCAATGTGCCTCGGATCACCACAAGTATAATAAGACCCCGACTGCTATGGCTGCTGGCCGTGAAACTGACCCTGTCGACCTGAGTAACCACCTAGAAACTCTTGATCGGAGGTGCACTGATAAGAGCTGGTGGTGCACCGTAGGCTAGAGTGCTGAATGAAACACCGTGGTATGTCTAGAGTGCTGAATGAAACGTCCTCGAAGTATGGCCTCTACCAAATGCACCCCTGCCTCTATATGAGGCACCACTCAACCCTCCAGAATGACGAGGTATCTTTTTACACCCTTGACCTCCCTGAGCAAGAACCATCTCAACTCTCTTGGCGACATTGGCAGCCTCCTGAAAAGAAATCTCATTCCCAGTCTCCTTAGCCATCCGCAGCTTGATGGGCTTAACAAGTCCCTCAATAAACCTCCTCACCCTCTCTCTCTCGGTAGGAAGTAAAAGAAGACCATGATGGGTCAAATCCATAAAACGGGTCTCATATTGAGTAACAGTCATACTGCCTTACTGAAGGCGCTCGAACTGATGGCGATGCTCCTCTATCAATATGATAGGGAGAAACTTTTTCGGAAGAGCTGAGAGAACTGGTCCTAAGTAAGAAAAGGCGAACCCACGGATCTGGTAAAAATAATCTCTCCACCATTTCTTGGCGGAACCAGTCATCAGAAATGCAGCAAAATTGACCCCATTTGTCTCCACTATACCCATGCTTCGTAGAACCTCATGAAAGCTGTCAAGATACTCCCGGGGTTCCTCTGAAGATGCACCACTGAAGTGAACTGGAAAGAGCTTGGTAAACTTGTCCAACTTCCATAAAGCCTTAGAAGACATAGCTGGCCCCTCACTGGCCTATGCCGCAAAAACCAGCTGAACTACTATGACTGGTTGAGATGTTGTAGTCTAACACTAGGGAGCCATCTGCTCCGGAGTGTGAGTAGCATGATTCTGTTCTCATTCGCTAGCCTGAGAGATAGTTGGTGCCATGGGAAATGCGCCAGTCTAGGCCACACTCTCCATAAGGCCCACCAAACGGACCAAAGCGTCCTGAAGCACTGGGTGGCAATGAACCCCTTCGCAACCTGAGCTGGCCCGGCAGGAACGATCTGGGCTGGAGCCTCCTTCTCAAACTCTATCTGATGCTCCACTACTGGGGCTCTGGCTTGATCCTTGTCCCTACATCGGCCTCTAGCACGGCCTCAGCCTCAACCTCTGCCCCTCGTAGGAGCTTCCACTAGAGGCTCTGGCTGCTGCTCAGCTGAAGAAGCGGTACGTGTTCTCACCATCTGCGAAAGAATAAGAGTAGACGAGTTCAATGAGTACTGAGAAAACAAAATCGCACCACAGAGAAGAATATAAGTGAACTTTGTTCCTAAACTTCAAAGCCTCTGGGAGATAAGTACAGACGTCTCTGTACCCATCCCCCAGACTATACTAAGCTCACTCGTGAATCATGAGACCTAGGCAACCTAGTGCACTGATACCAATTTGTCACGACCCAAAATTCCCATCGTCAGGACCGTGCTGGCACCTAAATTCCACTTTCTAGGCAAGCCATGTTAGAGTATTTGTAAGTTAAACCTTATTCAGTTTAATCAACAACAACAATAAACTAAGATGAAATACAACGAATACAGAATATATAAAGACGTCAACATTTACAACCACCCGTATCTGGAGTCAAAATTCATGAGCTACTAAGATTACTACAAACAAAGTCTGAAGAAGGGAAAATACATTTTTTGGAAGTAGAAAAATAGTAAAATATAAAATAAAGAAGAGACTCCAGGGTCTGCGGATGCCGGCAGATCTACCTTGGCTCTCTTGATAGCAAATTTGATAGCTAATCTCTCAATCAGCTAGATCCAGTACCAAAATCTGCATGGAAAGTGCAAAGTGCAGTATTAATACAACTGACCCTATTTACTGGTAAGTGTCGAGCCTAACTTCGACGAAGTAGTAACGAGGCTAAGACAAGACAGCTACAAATAAATCTTGTACAATTAAACACTATATCTACAAATAATAGTAATGAAGAACTAGGCATGTAATATGGGGAGGGCGTAACATGTTGAGGGAAATACGAGATAAAGAAATACACCGGAATAACAACTTGAAAAGTCAATATACTAGGAACCAATAGAAACAAGTGAACAGAGATAAAGGAAAAAATGCATGGCATCACCATTCGTTCTCTTACTTTCATCCTCACCGTGAAATTTATAGAAACGGCATGACATCACCCTTCGTGCATTAACTCTCATAACATGGCACGACATCACCCTTCGTGCATTACACACACAATATGGCACGACATCACATTTCGTGCATTAACACTCCCAATATGGCATATCATCACCCTTCGTGCATTAACACTCCCAACCTCACCATAAAGTCTATAGGAACGACACGACATCACCCTTCGTGCATTAATACTCTCCATTACAATAATGCAATGAACAACAACAACAGGGATAAAATAACAAGTATAAGCCTTACTTCCACATTTGGTTCCACAATGTCAACAAAAACATCGAAATCAATACTCAATTACCACCAAAAGATTCGTAAGCATGACAAAAGCGATCGATTTAACAATACTAGTCTAAACATGGATAACATGAACAATTGAAGCTAAATTTGCAAGAAACCACATCCCACCTGCATGCTTTAACCCAACTACAATGCATAAGTACTCGTAACCTCACATATACGTTGTTCCCAACAATTAAACAAGTAGCAAATAGGAAAACAATTCATATTCCCTCAATCAAGGTTAACCACGACACTTACCTCGCTCCAATGTCCCAATTAATAGCTCAACCGCAACTTTTCCTTTCATACAAACCTCCAAACTGATAGAATCTAGAAAATTACCAACCAAACAATTCAATTTAAGCCTTAGGAACTATCCACGATTGTAAAGAATTCAATTTAGGCCTTTTTTTAAAAGTCAACAAAAGTCAACACTTGGGTCGGCTTGTTCCAAGCCAAAAATTCGGACCAAGACCCGATTACTATTCACCCCCGAGCCCGGTTATGTAATTTGTTTTGGAATCCAACCTCAATTTAAGGTCTAAATCCCTAATTTACCAAATCCTTAGTTTCTACCCAAAAACCCCCCAATTCCACCATGAAAACTCTAGATTTTTGATTGAATCTTAGGAAAAATTAGTGGAAGATTGAAAGAAATTAATTTAAGATCACTTACCAATGATTTGGGGAAGAAAAGTTCTTTGAAAAATCGTCTCTGGTGTTTCTAGGTTTGAAAATTTTAAGAATGAATCAAAATCTCATCTAAGTCATATTTCTTCAGCTGTAGATGTCGCATTTGTGACATGGACTTCGCAAATGCGAAGCCTGCAAATGCAAAGATCATCACACTTCTGCATTCTTCGCAAATGCGAAGGATGGCTCGCATATGCAAACTCAGGAAAGACCGCAAATGCGTCCCAGTGATAGCAAATGTGAAGAGTAACCCCTCCCCCAGATCGTATCGCAAATGCGAGATAACGTTCGCAAATGCGAAAATCATGAGGCCCAGATATTCTTTGCAAATGCAAGAAATATCTCGCAAATGCGATGCCTGATCTCGCAAACACCAAAAATTAAAACACCAACAATGCTCTAA
The DNA here is from genome assembly GCA_005239505.1 of Nicotiana paniculata. Taxonomy (NCBI): domain Eukaryota; kingdom Viridiplantae; phylum Streptophyta; class Magnoliopsida; order Solanales; family Solanaceae; genus Nicotiana; species Nicotiana paniculata. The sequence continues at coordinate 18,062 of MDKI01277487.1, read as the reverse complement.
TTCCAATTTTCACTCTGTAGCCTATCTAAAACTCACCTGATCCCTCGCGACTCCAAACCAAACATATATACAAGTCTAAAAATATCATACAAACTTGATCGCGTGATCAAATTGCCAAAATAACACCATAACTACGAATTGAATACTAAATCAAAGGAAATTTTCAAGAAAGCTCTAAAACTCCTATTTTCACAACCGGGCATATGAATCACGTCAAACCAACTCCATTTTTCATCAAGTGTCCCTGAAAAGTCAGAAATATGGTGTTGGACCTATACCAGGTTCTGAAACCAAAATACAGACTCGTTATCCAAAAATTCAAAATTTGGTCAAACATTTCAAATTCATTAAGCCTTTAACTTTCAAATTTTAACAAAGTCCGATATCTCGGGCTAGGGACCTCCGGATTCAATTCCGGGCATACGACCAAGTCTCAAATCATGGTACAACCCATCGAGACCATCAAAATATTAACCCAAGTCCGTTTATTTCATGCCCCAACCTCGAGGAGCGCGACCGACGCTCAACCGAGTGGACCCAGTCAAGTAAGCCTGTTATATACTTTGTACCCAACTCACTTATGATAAAAGAAGGCATATTTTTATTAGCTAAATGGTAGGGGGACCACATATATATAGAAATTACTGTATCATTTCGTGTTACTACATCATGTTACATTTCAAAATACATACATTTTGTGATTTAGTTGAACAAAAATCCAAAACACAACATAATTCATCTGACCTTCCTAGTACTCATATACAACCCACATAATGTCTACGGAGCCTCTAAAGATACAAAAGAGTATAAAGAAGGTTCCAGCAACAAGGCGCCGACTATACCTCAAAAGTACAACAATATAAACAAAAAATATATTACATGGACCCAGAATGAAATAAGGCTCACCGAGTTCGCTATGGAGAGGATGCACTACTGTCTGTGATCAATACTATCTTCCACGGAACCACCTGCATCTATTTAAAGATGCAGCGCCCCCGGCAAGAGGAACGTTAGTACTGTCGAATAGTACTAGTATGAAAACTAAACACCATCACAACAACATGAATAGTAATACAAGGGAAGTAAAGAAAGCAACATGAGTTGTAGATAACACTAAAACATCAAGTTAAGAGGTCACTTATATTTTCAAGTCAGTTTCCACGTTATTAGGTTGCATGGTCTTTTTAATGTCAATATGCCACAGTCCACAATACCACCGTGTTTTTATACGGAGTATGATCTCGGCCCGATCGGCTAAACCATCTCATTTGAGACGTCAACCATATTCATAATTTCACTCACAATACCATCGTGTTATTACACGGAGTTCGATCTCGGTCCGATCGGCTAAGCAATCTCATTTGAGACATCAACCATATTCATCGATCATCTTACTTCATATTTATTTCCCGTCTCATCAGCACATTAGCACACGTGGATTTAATTATAGAGTCATTCTTGGCGCTTGGATTTATTTAATAGTTCAAGTTATTTTCCACATTCCAACATTATTATTATCATCAGTAACAACACGATTTTCATTCAAGACTCTTGATTTCACATGTGAGAAAATTTGGAGTTCAAGGCACATAGAGGCTTTTCACACAATTTGGCATAACCGTCTTTAATCGAATTTGACATGAAGTCTAGGAATTTTTAGCACCCATACTATGTGTTGAACATTTATTCAGATGATGAGATAACATGGTGAAAGCATGGGAATACAGATTAAGCATATAATTTTCAAAGCAAGCACATTTGGGATAGCAATTTCTAGGACGATCAATTTAGGACTTACATTGATTCTTGAATACCATGGGATTCAATTTTAAGAAGTGGGGGTTTAACCAACATATCTCTATTGATCCTGTCAAAACACTAAGATGTTCCAGAATATTAGCAACTACAATCTATTTAAGCAATATAGAAAAAATTGAACCCAAACTTAGGAAGACGATCATAATTCTATCTCACTTGAGCATTATATCAAACACCATGTGTGTATTAAGGTTCCATGGCCCATTTTATGAAAGACTACACCAAACCACACCCCATTCTATTCTATCTTTAACTCATAACCTCCCAACATATCTTAAGAATACATGCATGCAAGGTAAGTACTCCCACCCCCATAAATTACCTTACTAATGGCCCATTTAAGTTACATTTCGAAATTAGGAGTTTGGGTGGTAGAATCTTACCTCTTAGGAATAAGACCTAGGTGCCTCTATTGATAATCTTCAAGGTTTTAAGAGAGAATTAAAGAGCAATTTGATGAAGATCACTTTCTCCCTCTAGGACCCTTTGTCTCACTATAAAAATATCAGAAAAATAGGTTCGAAATGGTCCATGCTAGGTGTTTTAACGAAATGGGGTCAGGTTTAAAAATCCCAAAAATGAAGCTCCGGAACAGGGTGTGCGGTCCACAAAATGACCGCGAAAACTGGCCCTAGGAACTAGGCTTGTCTGCTTCACTTTATGGCCGTTATATGGCCCGCAGACCTGTTCTGCGGTCGCATAATGCGCTGCAGAACCTCCCTCCACAAAAGTCCAAGGACGATTATGCGACCAAAGTGCGGCCCGCGAAACGTTATGCGGTCGCATAATTGGCCGAGGAATTTACCTCAAAATTTTCCAAAAAGGCTGCTTCACTCTGCGGTCATTCTGCGGCCGGCAGAGTGATTATGCGGCCTCATAATGGGCCGTAGAAATTCCTAATTCTTCAATTATTATCCTCTACACCTACTAAGGCATCACCGAATCCCGATTTTTAGGAAATCTTTTACGAGGCCTTACAGTTTACTGAAAATATTGACCGAAGTCAACTCAAATGAAGTTTTTAGGAAAGATTTCTTATTTCTCTCAAGTTTTAACATAAAATCTTTCCGGAAAGATTCCCGGACTGCGCATGCAAATCGACGAAGGCCAAAACATGATTTTTAAGGCTTCGGATCACAGAATTAGGTTTCAAAACAGGAGATGACATATCGGGTCATCGCACTGGTTGCACTGAAAAGACTTATGATTAATTATTCAACATACATAGCAAGGTCCTTTTAACTTTTTGATTTGCCCCTCGTTTTATTGAATAAATCTGCTTCTTCACATATCATTTCTTCTGGCCTTTCTTCTGTTTGCCTTTAAACCTGTCTTTTACAAAAGTACTAGTAGATTTCATAAGGTTAGCTTTAGAAAAATTCGTAGAGAGAGAGAGAGAGACAGAGAGAGAGATATTTCATCTTATTCTTAAGACGTTCTGCCTCTTCATATTTGAGATGGTTTGCTTCCTCAATCCTCATATGACTTATCAGTTCTTAGAGAGGGTTGAATTGGTTCAAATAACCACTCCAAGAAGGAGGAAACTTGTAAAGAAGAACATTAGCTTGAAGGATCACACATCTCCAGAACATCAGCAGTCAATTTCTCATATTCATGAACCTGCTTCATAAATGGCTTATCATCAACAATTTGGAACTTGATCTACTTTCCAACCACATTTTTTTCCCATATCATCTGCACTATTTTTCTAAGTTGTCCCATATGAATTTAGCATATTTATTATTTATAAATAAATCAAACAGAGGGTTAGTCATATGATTAAACAAATACCCTCGAATAGTTTTATTATTATTTTTAAATTTCTTTTTAGCAGCATCATCAATAACAATAACAACACTAGTATTTGAATCATCAACAACAGAAGTAGTATTAGAAACAATATTAGCAGAAGGTTCTTGAACAAAACACAATCAACTTCTAATTGTTCGAAAAAATTAGAAGTTTCTGGGACCAACACTTTTAAGTGTTTCCATTCAAAGGCTCAAGTTTTGATAGACCGGGAAGAGTTTTAGTCAAAGTGGTAGCCATTGATCAATATTATTTGTAAAATCGCTTCAAAATTATTAGAAAAATAGTTGATAATATTGACCAATAATAATAAGAGAATAAAAATAACTTATCGAATAAATGTTCTGTCCTGGAAAGTCACTGACTTGAAAGAAATTTCGATCCGATTCAGTGCAAATTGTTAAGACCGGTCGCTCTCCAAGGTTCCACAGTACTCCCGAACACGTGCACTTGTGGTTGAAAGTTTGGAGTTTGCAAGAAAAATTGCCCAGGAAAAATAGGAAGAAGAAGAGTCTTTTGAGAGGATGGGAGAATAAATATTTTTGGTGGTTACTTAGTTCACAAATGATAATGCTTATATAAGCAAATCATCTACGTTTTTTCCCATAAAAAAAATGTAAGAAGCTATCGGAACCTCGATTTCCCTTCATCGGATGTCGCGATGACACCGAGTCACTAAGACTAAGTAAGCCTAACACTTACTGAATTAAATGACAAAATTTAACCAGAAACAACTATTAAGCACGAAACTGAATTTCTATTGTAAACCAATAATCCCGAGTCCAATACAATATCCAAAACTTGTAGTACAAGTCATAATCTCTACTGAATTTACTAGGAAAATCTTCTAAGTACAACTTTTCCGGAATAGTAATAGACAATACAAGTACAATATTAGAAGGTGACTCCAAGGACTGCGGACGCGACGACGTGTATATCTTGAGTCTCCACAACAAAACTCGAACAACTAACTAGTGATCAACCAACTCCGAAGAACCTGAATATACATAAAAGTGTGCAAAACGAGTAGCATAAGTACACCACGATGGTACCCAGTAAGTATCAAGACTAATCTCATTGGAGTAGTGACAAGGGACAGTCATGAAGCCTACTAGACTTAACAACCTGTACAAGTATGAATGTGAAACTAACAGGGAAACAATGTCAATATAAACCTAGTCATGGTAAAGATAACAGAACAATACTCGCAATAAAATACTAGAAACAATGATTAGCAACTGGAACAACCAGGCAATAATGTCGTAGAGTAAGATGAACACAGTTTAAGTTCGATGAAACCAAGTAAAAGGAACAAGTAACAACTCAATAAGAGCACCGCTTTCACATAAGATTTGTTCAAGGGTTTCACTAAGGTACTTCACTTCATAGTCACATTTCACGGGTCCCAATTCATGAACCCTAATGACTTGGCATCTTGTGCCCACATTATATTTCATAACTGGACGGATGGCTCACGTGCTAAGGGAGTGACAATATCTCATATCCGCACAAACAACTCACGTGCCAACAATAATAATAACCTTTGACCGCACGGATAACTCACGTGCCAATAGAATAACTCTCACTCAGAAGTCAAGTAAACGAGAGTACATGTAAATGGTTCGTCACATCAGGATTCGTCCTCTTAATCTGACATGGGCGATTAATTACGTGTATTCTTGTGAAAATGATCTATCAAAACTCATGTCAACAAGTACAAGTAGAGACAAAGAAATTCACATAGGAAAAAATCACCACAAAATGTACAATGTATAACTCACACAAGGTAGGCACACCACTACACAAATATAGTCAACGAAAATGCCCCCAGGCCATCACAAGTCATCACAAATGATTCCTCGACATAGCCCACCCGGTTTTTCCACGTGCGCAACAATAAAGTAAATGTCTGCCTTGTCTCTCCACACACGCATAATAATATTCTCACATTGTCACGCCATATGCATAAACCCACACATATAGCTCGTCTTGTCACGTCGCATGTGCAAATATCAATAACAACAATAGAACAGACAACTCACGTGCGAACACCCCGACAATCCTCTCAATAATACCATGTGTATTTAAAAATATAACAGTACAATATAATGTCTTTCACCAAATGTGCCCATATGCCACAACTTTTCCTCAAAATAATTTCACTACCACAACCACTCATAGCCCTCGGCTCAACAATACTGAGTACAAAAACAACAACAATAATAACACGAGAGTACGACAAGTAAATCAACACAAGGACTATATAACACAAAGAAATGGAAGAACGATCTCACAATTCAGGCACAATATGTAATAATGGTTTCAACAAGAATAGCTCAACAAGGGGAGAGATAATGTGTAACAATTATTCCACATAAGTACAACTTGATGATAAGAGAGATATCATGATTCAATTATTCCAAATAAGGATAAGTCAACAATGAAAGAAATAATAAAAACTTCAATTAAGGCTAAGCAATTACGGAAGAGATAATAATAACTTCAATTAAGGTTAAGAAATTATGGAAAAGACAACAATAACTTCAATTAAGGTTAAGAAATTATGGGAAAGACAACACCAACTTCAATTAAGGCAAATAAGAGTTAATTGGCAACAATCGTAGGACATGAATCAATCAACTCCAAATAAGACACGTAAGGATGTATTTAGTAAATGCAAGATTTAACATGATAAGACAACTTCATTTTTAATGAACATAAGAATCTAAGAGGCTAAAATGATCAAATTCCCACAAATAAGCCCAAGTACGTACTTGTCATCTTGTGCACACGGCATTCACATGACACAACTAGCACAAATGACTCAAATCTTAAGGGTTAGTTCTCCCAAACAAAGTTAGGCAAGATACTTACCTCAAGAAAGCTAAACTGATACTCTAAAATAACCTTCTCGTGTGAAATAATCTCCAGACATCTCATATCTAGCAAAAATAATTTTATATCATAAATAAAAACTATAGGAAACAATTACGGATAATAAAGCTTCAATATTTAATTAATACTAAAAAGTCAACCCCGCGCCCATACTTCGGAACCCGATAAAATTCATAAAATCCGATCACTCATTTCGATACGAGTTCAACCACATAAAAATTATTAAATTCCGATATCAAAATCGTCCTTCAAATCCTTATTTTACATTTTTGAAATATTTTATGAAAATTCCCATTTCCTCTCATTCATTTTACTAATTTAATGATAAAAAAATTATGAAATCATAAAATATAATCAATTTCGGACAAAATAATAGTTACCCCAATCAAACACGTGAAGAACCCCTAAAAAATCGCTCAAATACGAGGTGCACAACTCAAGATATGATAAAAGTGGCCAAACCCTCGACTTAAATACATTCTGCCCAGAGATCCCGCTTTTGCGGTCAAAAGTCGCTGTTGCGGCAGAAAAATCCGCTTCTGCGGAATTACCTTACATGAACCAAGTGTTGCTTCTGTGACCACAAATGCACTTTTGCACTTGTGCTTCTGCGCTCAATGTTCTGCTTCTGCGGCTACAAAGATGCACCCAGACATCCACTTTTGTAGTCTTCTTCATCCAGCTCAACTTCTACTTCTGTGCTCCTTTCCTCTGCACTTGTGAGCAACACACTTGCGCTCAGTGGTCTGCAGGTGCGACCACATCAGATCTCTGCTCAAACCAGCCTCACCCAACATGCTCCAAAATGATCTGAAACATGTCCGAAACACACCCGGGGCCCCGTTCGAAAATATCAACTAGTTCAATAATATAACACGGACCTGCTCGAGGCCTCAAATCACATCAAACAACATCAAAACTACGAATCGCACCTCAAAACGAGCTTAATCAGCTTATGAACTTTCAACTCCTACAACACGAGCCCAAAACATATCAAATCAACCCGGAATAATATCAATTTTTTCATACAAGCCCCAAATGACATAACGGAGCTAATCCAACTTTCAAAATCGCAATCCAAGCCCAATATCAACAAAGTTAACTCCCGGTTAAACCTCTCAACCTTCCAAACCTTCAACTTTTTAATTTTTGCCGAATGCATCAAATTAACCTATGGACCTCAAAATCCAAATCCAGACACACGCCTAAGTCCAAAACCACCATACGAAGCTATTGGAGTCATCAAAATACATTCTGGATTCGTCTACTGAAAAGTCAAACTCCGGTAAACTCTTACCGATTAAGCTTCTAAAACAAGAATCTTTTTTCAAAATTGATCCCGAATCATCCGAAAATCAAACCAGTCCACACATGCAAGTCACAATAAATAACAAGAAGTTGCTCGAGGCCTTAAGCCACCGAACGAGATGCTAATTCTCAAAACAACCGGTTGAATCGTTACAAACGCCAAATAGGAGTTAATGTTATGTAACATTATGTTCTATTTAATGACAAAATTGTCATAAAGACAGTAACTTAAAACCTTCTGAAAAAGTAATATCTTTTCACCAATGAAGTCACAAAAATTAAGAAATTGTCATATGAATGAATGTGAACCATTTATGAAATAATAACTTCATACTCTCATTCTACATATACGTCAATCTAGATATGTTATATAAATTAATGACGAAAAAATATGAGAATTAACCACAGATTAATTGTGAATTAGAAATTCTTTATTCTTTACATTATCAAATTAGGGTATAACACCTAGAGAGGAATAATACCAACACCTCCTGCGTTTCTTAGAGGCCAAATACATAAGCATGCACCTAAATTTGGCACTAATTTTTACTTTGACACTTAAACTTATACTCTTTCCTAATAGACACCTGAATTGTCTAAAGTGTACCCATTGAACACCTCATGCACATGTGGCACAACGAGTGATCTTCGCGCGTGAATACCTGGATGAAACTTTTTTTTTCCTTCTTCTTCTCTATGCTTTGCCCCCTGAAACAGCACTATTACCATCATCGACTAAGTTTAATTAACCTAAAACTTCACCATTACTGTTGCTAAATGCCAACAATGAGTCCAAAATCACAGTCAATTCCCGTATTCGATCTAACCCCATCACCACCACCAAGGTGTTCAATAGATGCAGGTTTCTGTATAGTTAATACAATTTTGAGTTGACCACTAATGGAGTTCACACAAGCTTATAAGCAAACTGGCCTTTATGCATTCTCCCCGTTTGCTTCGGCGCCCATTTGATGAATCTCTAGTAATAAGTAGTAAAAATTTCTGAAACTCTATACACAAATTATGATGGGTCGACGACAGTTGGAAAAAATGGGTGGTGGGGAAGATTCGAACGACCACTTGGTGTGATGAAAAGAATGCTTTGTCGAAGTATTCACTGTCGGCATTCCGTTTCCGGCAAGGTTATGATGCATATAGCTATGCGGTGACCTTTTTGGTGTTTAAATATGGTGGTAGTTCGATATTGGTGGTGTGCTACTCCAAAAAGGGTGGTTCAAAAAGTACGCATGGAATAAACATTGATATATATATATATATATATATATATATATATATATATATATATATATATATATATATATATATATATATATATATATATATATATATATATATATGGAGATACACAAATGATACAGGTATATATTTCATCTTCTTTCATGTTCATATTTTATTTCGAATTTTAAATTAAAACTATCTCAAAACTCTACCAAATCATCCAAAAATTAAGATTTAAATTTCTTACGATATACCAAATCTATTCCAGCAATACATATTCGAAATAAATTCCAATTAAGGAAACTCGAATTTTTAAACTCAAGTTTAAGCAACCTTCAACAACTTCCAATGGACTTTTAACTCTGTCTTCTATACTTTTCAAACAACCATACCCTTTCTTGACTAATAATCCCATCCCATAGTAAAACCAAAACTCATCGGAGCAAATGTCAAGCTTATTTCATGGTGTTTTTAACTTTTCCAACTTTAATCTTCAAGTAATGTCGTGCCAACTATGTTCCAATCAAGAATTTCAACTCCAACTCTGATATTTTATACGAGTCCATCAAACTGTATAGAGACCTGGTCCTATATCAGTTCCCTCACTGCTAACTACTGAGACAGTATGTAAATGAGACACGGGATTTTTACGTGGAAAAATCCCAACACAAGGGGACAAAAACCACGACCTACACCGGTAGGATTTCAACTTCACTAACTTGTAACTACACTACTACAAGTCATTTTATAATAAATCTATCACAAAGACTTCTACCTCACTAACTTGTAATATGCATACTACAGGCCACTTTGTCACTCACCAATTACAAAGACTTCAACATATGACTAACTCTAGTCACAACACACACACAGTGAGTTTATGTTTAACAAAGGGTTTCCTAAAATAGAGCTTCTAAGAAAGCAAGATAGAAGTTACAATAAAGAACTAATACAAGATTACAACTCAACTAAGGACACACATAAACTCATAATGGAACAGGTCCGTAATGGAGTTGTCTTCTTGTTCTTGACACACTTGTGACTTCAATACTAGATAAGATCTTCAATTATTGAGAGAATATCACTAAATGCACAATCGAATATTTGTTGCATTACTTCATGTTATTATACTTCAATGACATCACAAGGATGATGTCCATTCTTGGTTGGTACAAGTCTCTTCCCAATGGGAAGTGACTGTTGTACTGTTTCTGCATTGTAGCATGCACAGTTGCAGGCAATCACTTTCTGCAATTACTTTCCAACTGTAGAATTGACTTTGTACTTCCGTCAGAGATACACCAAGGGATCAGGTCCCTGAATTGGTTATTGTATATTCGAAGTCATACTGCTCACATGATCTTAAGTCCATTGCTGAATAATTGTACCAAGTATGCATCAGGTCATTTATCTGGTTCTAGACAAGAAGTTTATTAGATCATCAAAATATAAGACGGTGAAACCTTAATACCATCAAATTCCCCCTTTTTGATGATGACAAACTTTTAAAATTGATAATTTTTTATAGAGCTTGACTTAACCAGATAAAGTACCAGTAATCTCATATGTTCCCCCTGACTCTATGCCTCCCCCTTAATCACCTTCTTCAATTTTCAAGTTTACTTCTATATATCTTCCCCCTTTTGGAATCATTTAAAAATACACAAGAAGAAAAAAAAAGCATAAAGAAGTCTAACACGGCTAACTCATGCCACATGTGTGCACACAACATGATAGAAAATATAAGCAGAAGGAAAACAAGCATTGTACTAGCAAAAAGAGAGTTGTTTCATTGATAATAGTTTTAAAAAGAAGAAGTCTTTGTACTGATTTGGACTGATTCAACGGGAGCAGTAACAATGAGATTCAGCATACCATCGAAACACAAAAAAAAAAAACAACAACAGCCATATGCAGCAAAACACAAGATAATTGGTCACTGAGAGGATCCTAGGGGCACTAGAAGAGGAAGGTTTGAGGAGGAGGAGGAAACAATGGTTTTGAGAACAAGATCCATGCGGGCATTAGCAGACATCTGTTCCTCAAGTAGTTTCTCCCTCATGTTCTCCACCTATTGCCGAAGCTCAGCATTTTCCTTAGTCAAGAGAGGAACTTCTTCATTAGAAGAGTTTACAGACTCAGATGCTCCAACAACTTGACTGAGCTGAGTTTCCAGTATGGCATTCCTAGTCTTCAACGTTCTGATTTCATCAGTAGCGGCATTTTGAGCATTGATCAGTTGACAAATCATCGAAGTACTTCCCCCAACCTTTTCTACGCACTCACATTCTTCCAGAGTTGTTTTGGATAATGTTTGCTTGCGGGTTGCTACTCTTGGATTGTCGAATGGTACTTTGAAGAACTGGAATCCAGTGTGAGGAGAAATCCATATGGAAGCCCATGATTTCTATCCTGAAAGTTTGCGACCTTCTGCATGTGTTCTATCATAATTGCCGGCAGATCGATGGTTTTGAACTAATCGAGAGCCTTCATGAGGTACAGATTAGACTTGGAAGTTATAGACCTCCTCTTAGCACGGGGTAGAACAACTTTATTGACCAATTCAAAGAGGAGCTGATACACAGGAAGCAGAGCCTTCTTGTGCACCCGTTCCCCATACTGGATAGGCCGCTCCTTCATAATAGCGCGCCTAAATTTGGCTTCACAAGAACATTTGACTCAGGTCATCCCTTCACACGGAACTTGGAGAATAACACAGAAGCATCAAGCACCATATCAACTGCATTTACTAGCACACAAATCTAGTGCCCTATAACAGTAAAGAGTGTTGCATAGAAGTTTTGCACCTCATCTTCATATACCTTAGTCACACCCTCTTTAAACAGATGACCCCATTGTTGAAATTCAACCATCTCCAAAACGTGCCTCATTCCAGTCATCTCACAGATTTTCGGGTCAAACATGCGACCCCACAAGACTTTATGAGTCCTCAATCTCTCCTGCCCAAGTCCATTGTCACTTGGTATTGTCTTCATTGAACCAGGTCCTCCCAATCTTTCCCGCTTTCATTTTCTATACTTTTCAACATAATTTCCTTTCCCACTCGAAGTAACCGAAGTATCACCTTCAGACAGATCTCCCTCATCCACAACCTTCCTAGACTGACCACCACTCTTCACAGATTTTCCACTTTGTCTTTCAACAGCTTCCTTGGAAGCACTAACCATAGACTTTTGTACCTTTGTAGACCTTTTTAACAGTGTTGTTGGCAGGAGTGGGGGGAGATTGTTCATCGGCCATGGTGAAAGAAGGTTTTGAGAGTTCTGATAGAATGCAGAGATACAATGAGAGGTGAGTGTTCAGAAGTTTATGGAGGGAGGAGTTAATGATGAGAAGGGAGAAGGAGCTGGTTCAGAAGATTTTGTTTTTTTGAAACGACGGCAGGTTTGTGGGAATATATAACGTGTAGTGAAGGTGAAAGGATTTGAAAGATAGGATGTGATATACAGGATCTGAAAAGTCAGATGATGTGGTAGTTGAATTAATTTTGTTGTCTTTCGAGATATGCATGAGAAAAATACAATACTACTAACCTGTGGTACAGGAACCGGGTTCCTGACCTTTTTTTGTCAAAAGATATTTCAAAACTCTCTTTTATAGCTCAACATTGTACCTTTAGCTTCTTTAATCAACCTGCAATGGTATAGATGTGAGTTAGACTTGGTTAGAAAACACTTAACTAATTTTAACTGAGTGTGACTTTCATAGCCACTGGATAAGAATCAGGTTCTCAATTAGGTTTGATTAACCCTAGTGCCATCCTATTCCTCTCAAAGTGTTCCCTGCTTAGAGATTTGGTAAAGATATCTGCAATTTGATCTTCAGTGCAATAGAACCTCATATAGATAAGCCACATTTCCACATTGTCTCTAAGAAAATGATGTCGAACATCAATGTGCTTGGTTCTCTTGTGTTGAACTTGGTTCTTTTCCATGTTGAGAGCACTGGTGTTATCACATAGAAGCGGTAGACAGTCAATGTATACTCCAAAGTCCTCCAATTGTTGTTTGATCCATATTAGTTGAGCACAACATGAAGCTGCAGCAACATATTCTGCTTCGGCTGTTGAGAGAGCTATTGAGTTTTGCTTCCTTCTATCCCATGAGATTAGACATGATCCTAGGAAATGAGCCATTCCAGATGTGCTTTTCCTGTCCACCAGGTAACCTGCATAGTCAGCATCAGCATAGCCAATGAGATTCAAATTGTCACCTGAGTAATACAGAACTAGGTCCTGCGTGCCTTTGAGGTATCTCAAGATTCTCTTAGCAGCCTTCAGGTGAGATTCCTTAGGATTTGATTGGAATCTTTCACACGGACCGACACTAAACACACCTGGCATGCTGGCAGTAAGATAGAGCAGAGATCCAATGATTCCTCGGTACATTGTTTGGTTCACAGGTGATCTAGAATCATCCATGTCCAGCTTAGTAGAAGTAGCAATAGGGGTACCGATCACTTTTGATGATTCCATATCAAACCTCTTCAGAAGTTCTTTGATGTATTTTTGTTGACTTATACATGTTCCCTTTGTGGACTGCTTTACTTGAAGACCTAGGAAGAAGTTCAGTTCCCCCATCATACTCATTTCAAACTCACTTCCCATGAGCTTATCAAATTCTTCACATAGTGAATCTGTGGTTGCCCCAAAAATGATGTCATCCACATAAACCTGAACGATGAGCAGGTTTCTTCCATGTTTCTTCAAGAATAGAGTGTTTTCAATCTTTCCTCTTGTGAAACCATTTTTCAAGAGAAACTTAGATAGCCTCTCATACCAGACTCGAGGGACCTACTTCAATCCGTAGAGTGCTTTATCTAATTTGAACACATACTCAGGATGTTCATGACATTCAAAGCCTGGAGGTTTCTTGACATGAACCTCTTCCTTAAGAAAACCATTCAAAAAGACACTCTTCACATCCATTTGGAACAGGATGAATTACATATGGGATGCAAAGTCAATGCGGATCCTAATGGCTTCCATGTGAGTAACTGGGGAAAAGGTCTCGTCATAATCAATCCCTTCCTCCTGATTGTAGCTTTGAACAACAAGCCTTGATTTATTCCTTGTAGTGTTTCCATGTTCATCCAGCTTGTTCCTGAATAACCATCTGGTCCCTATGATGGTTCTATTTGAGGGTATAGGTACCAGGTGTCATACCTTGTTTCTTTCAAATTGATGCAACTCCTCTTCCATGGACGTGATCCAGTCTGCATCTTTCAAGGCTTCCTTGATATGTTTCGGTTCTATTTGGGATAGAAAGGCTGAGAAGGCTAGGGATTTCTGGTTTTTGATCTTGTCTGGGCTCTTGAATCAAGGGGTGTGATTATATTATCAAGTGGATAGGAGCTTTTGTGTTTCCAATTTGAGACTGGAGTTTAATTGGTAGAGGAGCTGGGTAAATCAGAGTGGTTCCCTTGTGCTCCTCGTTCTGCTACCTGTGGAGTGCTTTGAACTGCATCTACACTCTTTCTTCAACTTCAGTGGTAGTTATTTGGGTATTAGGTTCCTCTTGAGAGGTGGAAGAGGAGGTTACATTGTTTTCACCTGCTTCCTTCATCTGACTCATCATTTCAGCTTTGCCATTTGAAACATCAGTAATCTCCCGAGGAACCAAAGGTGGTTCATTGTCTTGATCGTCCCTGATTCTTCCCTTGTCAGAAGAGGGTGTCTCATTGAATATCACATGAACACTTTCTTCCACACGCTGAGTCCTCTTGTTGTAGACTTTGTAAGCTTTTCTTTAAGAGGAGTATCCCAGAAAGATTCCTTCATTACTCTTTGTATCAAACTTCCCAAGCTGATCATTTTCGTTATTTAGGACATAACATTTGCATCCAAAGGTTCTCAAATGAGTTATCTTTGGGTTTCTTCCATTGAGTAGCACATAAGGGGTTTTGTTCAGGAGGAGATCTGATCATGCACCTGTTCACCAAGTAGCATGCAGTGTTAATTGCCTCTGCCCAGAAATTTTTGGCAATTCCACAGTCAATAAGCATTGTCTGTGCCATGTTTTCTAGAGTTCTGTTCTTCCTTTCAACGACTCCATTTTGATGTGGAGTCCTTGTGGCTGAGAAGTTGTGAGTAATCCCATTTTCATTGCATGAAAATTAGAACCACTTCACCAGTTACCAGACTAGTAACTGTGCATACTTTCAACAAGAACTCTACTTTATTCCCTTTATCACATATTTGAGAGACTCTCAACAGACTGTACTTCTGACCATCCACATAGTACACGTTCTCAATTGAGTGTGAAAGATATTTTCCAACCTTTTCGACACCGAGAATGTACCCCTTTTTTCCATTTCCAAAGGATACATTCCCTCCTTGCAGGGATTTTAATGAGAGGAAATCCATGGTGTTCCCAGTCATGTGTTTCGAGAATCCACTGTCCATGATCCATTGTAGTCTTCTTCCTCTCATTGTTCCCTACATATATAAGTCAACGGTTAAATGTAGGAACCCAAACTAGTTTGGGTCCCTTGTAATGAGGAAAAGGGTGAATGGGAGCTTTTCTAGTCCATGCAGGTAAGACACGATTTTTGCGAGTGGCACCTGGTCCCCTTTTAGTAATCACTCTTTCAGAAAACACATTGTTTTTCTGAAAAAATTGAACCCTGGCCTGGCAATTTTCCTTGAAGTGCCCATTGTTCCTACAGTAGGTACATAGCCAGTTGTCAGGTACAGTGACGCACTTGCTGTGAGGGTTGTAAGGAATTTTATCCTTTTGGAACCCTATTCCCTGCCTGTTTCCACCATTATTGAAGTACGTGGCAGTAATAACATCTGTGGACCAGGTCCACTTAAGAGATTTTTCAAGATCATTTTTTACTTTCTCCAATTCTGCTTGAAGTTGCATATTTTTCTCAAGTTCACCACATAAACTAGTTTTCACAACATTTAATTCTTTTTCTATTTTAATGTGTGCCTCACTAACTACTTCCTTCCCTTTGTCAATGCTTACAGGCCTATGTTATGATTTAAGTCCCTCAATTATTTCCTCTAGGTCTGCAATTACCACCAAAAAATCATCCCTATTTTGCTCAGTAGCTGCTACCTTTTCTACTAGGGCATTATGTTCCTTGCTAAGGTTTTCTATGGTTTACTTTAAGTCAACAACCATTACCATAAGTTCATCTCCTTCATTTTCTACATTATTGATCTTTCCAGTTAGACCTTCCGTTTCATTTTAAAGATTATCTATGGTTTCCTTGAAATCAACCACAACGACCACTAGATCATCTCAAGATTGTTCAGCATCTCCTAAATCTAAGGTCAAGGCATCCTTATCATTAATAAGAATGTAATATGTATCAATTAAAAATTTTCTAATGACATCAGTTTCTTAGGAGAGTATGACTTCAGATTTCTCTGAACATCCCTGAAGTTTACCTCATCACTGTCATCATCTTCATCACCATCAGACTGAGCCATCAATGCAAATAATGAATCATATTCCTTTGCTTCATTTTCCACTGCCATCATGGAGTTGTTTCCTGCATCTTTTTCCTCTTCTGATTCACTAGAGGAGTCTGCTCATGCAGCAAGGGCTTGTTCACAACAATGTCAGCTGCACTTTTTCTGTTGAAGCGTTTGTCAGGAACCGGGTTCCTTTTTGATGCTTTCTCAGAGTTGTGTTTGTAGTGTTCCTACTTCAAGAGTGGGCAGTCTTTGATGAAGTGCCCTGGCTTTCCGCACTTGTGACAGGGATCATAATTCCTTGGTTTACTAGAACCGCCTCTCTTCGGTATACCACCATTTCTTCGAACCATCTTTTGAAACATTTTAGTGAGATAGGCCATGTCACTATCTTCCTCACTTGAGTCATTGTTTTCAGCCTTGAGCACCAGGTTCTTATCCTTCTTTGGTTCTCTTCTTTCACTGTCTTTCTTTCTCTTCATCTCATATGTCTTCAGATTTCCAATCAGCTCATCCATGGTTAGGGTTTGTAGATCTTTGGCTTCAGTTATGGCGTTCACCTTAATCTCCCATAAGCTGGGTAAAACACTGAGAACCTTCCTCACAAGCTTATTTCTAGGAATCATTTCTCCAAGTGAGTGTAGCAAATTTATAATAGATGTGAATCTTGTGTGCATATCTTGTATAGACTCATTATCTTTCATCCTAAAAAGCTCATACTCGGTGGTGAGCATGTCGATATTAGACTGTTTAACCTGAGTGGTTCCTTCATGTGCCGTTTGCAATACTTCCCATATCTCCTTGGCAGATTGACAAGCTGAGATTCTATTGTATTCATCAGGTCCTATTCCACATACCAAGATCTTTCTAGGGAGAAAGTTCTTCTCAATAGATTTTCTGTCAATGTCGTTGTATTCCTTCCTGTTTTTCGGCACCATCACTTTAGATTCTCCCACCCTCTTCATTGGAACATATGGACCATCACAAATGGTATCCCATAGCTCGGAGTCGTCCGCCATTACAAAATCATGTATAGGAGTCTTCCACCAGTCGTAGTACTGACCATTGAATCTAGGAGGCATGTAGGTGTTAACCTTTTAGAAAGAACCTGCTCTGATACCAAATAATAGTTATACGAGTCCACCAAACCGTATAGCGACCTGGTCCTATATCAGTTCCCTCAGTGCTAACTACTGAGACAACATATAAATGAGACACAAGATTTTTACGTGGAAAATCCCAACTCAAGGGGATAAAAACCACGACCTACACTGGTAGGATTTCAACTTCACTAACTTGTAACTACAATATTAAAAGCCACTTTGTAATAACTTTATTAAAAAGACTTCTACCTCACTAACTTGTAACATGCCTACTACAAGTCACTTTGTCACTCACCAGTTACAAAGACTTCAACATATGACGAACTTTAGTCACAACACACACACAATGGGTTTATGTTTTACAAAGGTTTTCGTAAAACAGGGTGTTGGTTGATTTCCCAATGCACACGCAAGTGTACGTGGTCGACAAGTAATATAGGATT